>OZ030390.1:53418351-53545851 GCA_964023965.1 Melinopterus prodromus
ATCATCGGCGAAAATGGTCATGTTGCACGCTGGAGCACAACGACTCAGATCATTTATGTAGACCACAAACAAAATCCCGCCCAAAACAGATCCCTGTGGTACGCCTTCCGCTATGGCTTTACTAGATGATACTTTACCATTAATTTCAATAATCTGCTGTCGATCATGTAAGTAATTTTCGAATATGCCCAGTGCACTTCCCCTGATTCCGTAATACTCCAGCTTCTTTAAGAGTATTTCATGAGTAACACAGTCGAAGGCCTTGGACAAATCCAGAAAGATCGCCGAAGACCTTGATCCCCTATCCATTCCGGCAAGCACCTCTTCCAGAAGTCCCACCAGCGCTCTCACAGTTGATCGGCCCTTTTGGTAACCGTGTTGTTCTTTGCACAGTGCCTGCGTAACTTCCAAGTAATTAACCAGCCTCGTCATCAAAATTTTTTCAAAAATCTTTGAGAACACTGGCAATATTGATATTGGGCGATAGTTGTTAGGATCATCTTTGTCGCCTTTTTTGTGCAGTGGAATACCTAATCTTTGAAATCTTTAGTTGATTCGGAAACACCCCCTGAACCAAGCATCTATTTATTACCAACGATTTTGGTTCTGAAATAGCCTGAGACGTAAATTTTAATATTTTCGCTGTCAGTCCTTAAATATCTTCGCAATTGGATAGCTTAAGGCTCGATATTATGTCTTGTATTTCATATTTGTTCGTTGGCGAAAGAAAAAAAGATGCACTTGCATTGCGTGACAGTCTCCGCAGGTGTTGTTCCGGAGTAGAATCTACCAGTGGAATGCTATGAAGTGTAGTTGCCGGTATTGAAGCAAAAAAACTGCTCACCTCTTCCGGGTCTAGATGTACATTAGAAACCTGTTTTTTCTTTAATTTAACTGTAGAATTAATTAATTTCCAAGCTGCTATGCAACGGTTTTCGGATGATTCTATAAAGTTCTTGTTATAGTTCAGTTTCTTATGTCGTATCATTTCTCTATATTCTGCTCTAAACTGTCTGTAGATTTGCTCAGCTTCTTTAGTTCTTGTAACATTGAAGATAATTTGTAGCGCTGATAGTTGGCTTCTTGCCTTTTGCATTTTTGCACAGAACCACTTTGGCTTGCCATAATTGGTAGTTGTTCGGTAGGTGACCGGGCTACAAGTCTCATTAAAGATTGCGACAAACTTTTGGAAGAAAACATCAAAACCATCCAACGCTGAACACATAGTAACGGCTCCTGCCGTTACTACATTCCCCAGACAATCCAACATACTTTTAAGATTTCTTGGGCTGGTATTTCTCTTTGAATTGACAGAGTCTGTGTGTGTTTGTATTGTGGCGTACTTGACACTCACAGCATAATGGTCAGACAACATCGGATCGAATACATCCACCACTAAATCTTCTTTAGGAATAGACGTGAACACATTATCCAGGCAGCTGGAAGATTCTGAAGTCACTCTGGTTGCCGTCTGCACATAGTGGGAGAGGTTGAACGAACGACAAAGATCCACCAGATTACTGCACTCCGCTGATTTTCTCAAAAAATTGACATTGAAGTCTCCAACCAACACGATGTTACAATTAAACTTGCTTAAATATATCAGCAGGAGCTCCAAACTCAATACAAAATGTTCATAACTACCCAACGGTGAACGGTAGCAAGTAACAATTATCATTTTTAATAAGGCTATTTTAACTACGGAAATTTCTATATCTTTCTCCTGATTTAAGTGTGAACAATCCACGGCCTCAAATTGCACATTATTATTTACAAAAATACATACACCTTCGTGAATATAAGTACTTCTACAGAAATGAGAAGCTATGGCATAATTTGGAATATTTACACTTAGAATTTCATCATTGCTTAACCAATGCTCGGCTACCCACACTACATCAGCATTAAGATCAGATAAAAATATTTCAAAGCTATCCACCTTGTTTCTTAAACATTGTATGTTGATAAACCCTATACAAAATGCCTCTATCACAACCCTCCCTGAGATGGCTGTACTCTCTGAAAATTTACATTATTTTTCCTAAAAAAGAAACGATTTACGAGGACACCCTTTGGCCAAAACGAACACTCCATCGCCTTTTCGTGTACCGGGTCTGGAACACCGATCCTGAAAGAAGTATAGTTGGCCTCTTTAATTTTAGGTTCTATCTTCTCGACAACGAAGGGAGCATCTTCTTTTTTCTTGAGGAATTGCATAACATCCTCGGTAGATACATGCTTTCCCACGCGACTGACAAAAAGCCACTTATATGAGATTTTTTTTGCTGTTGGGAGCTGCTGATCTTCACCTGTCTCATTAAAAATATATCTTTTCGGCTTTTGTTTACCAACATTGACCTTAAAATGTTTTACTGCTTGAACAGGTGGAAGTTTTAGTTTTTCTGCGTAAGTTATTGTTGTAGTTGGTGATACTGGTGTTGCGTTTGCAGTTATTAATGATGTTGCAACCTGCAGAGTTGATAACTTCTCTGTATTTACGTTAAGTTTATCGTTTACAACGCCACCAATTGGAGATTTCTCTAAGTGTTGTGAAGAACCCTGTTTTGCATTTTGGTTCGTTTGCTTTGATGGTACAGATTCCTGTATTTTTACTACAGATCCCTTCTCTAGAATTATCATTTTCAATTAATGTATTTCGCTTTTTAGCATTTTATTATCTTTCAGAATTTTATTGATTTCTTTCTCCATACTAGTTCTTAAAGTCTCAGTAATAGCACTTACAGCAGCCTGAATTTCATCCCGTATCAATTTTTGGAGCTCTTTCATCTCTATCTTTACGTCTTGGTTGTGTTTTTGGTCGTCAACTGAGGTTAGGTCTGTTGCACATTGTGAACAACTCCAATCTTTCACAGAACCCTCCGCCTTCATTGCTACGAACTCCTCCATTGATACCAAGGCACACATTATATGATAATTCTTCTTGCACTTATTTTTACAACTAACATAGTCATCGTATCTTGATATATTCTTTGAACAAACTGCACAAGCAATCGCCATTTTTACTTTATCATATATAGATATATATATACAGTGTGTCCACGAAAGTCCGCACCATATGGAAAACTTTTTTATTGTGTATTTCTCAGAAAATTTTATTCTTTATGAAAGTTGGCGGCTCGTATGAAACCAAAACTGCAATAGTCAAATATGTAAATTTGGGCCCCATGTACCGAGCGATTCAAAATATATGAATTTGTGATAAGAGTAAAGTGCCTTTATTTTCATTACTATCGAAAAACTTTATTTGGAAATGTTGTTTAGAAGTAAAAATTATATTCAAATATGAAGTCAGAGCCACCTACCTTGAAGAAAAAATATTTTCAGTTTTTTCTTAATTATTACTCTTGTGACAAATATTAGTAAATGCCAGTGATACGAAAAGGATCTTTTTAATATATTTTTTAGAAATTTGAATACATTTTTTATATTTTTTATTATTTTGGTATGATAACTAATGTTTATTTAGAACTAGAGCAAAATTAGTCATTTTCTTGGTGCGAAGTTGTTATTTCACCCTGTAGATATTAATATATTATGCAATAACTAATTCAAGAACGTGACTTACCTTTTATTCGGTTAATATTAATGACTGTGGATAGGTTTATAATAGTAGTTATCCATCTACAGCGAGCGATTCTTAAGTGGTGTAACGCGCGGTATGACCACTTATGATGACTTATTTTCACTGATAGTACATTAATAAAAATAATAAAATTTTAATTCATAATAATAAAAATAACTAAAGCATCAAACATGATGACTGACTTACCCGTGATTAAGTTAATAACTATTATGAGGATGTTAATAATGGTAATTTATTATCTATGAACTTATTTTATTTCTACTGCTTACAATTACAAAAATACATACATTAATGTAAATTTGTTAATGTGCTGTAACTTTTAAAACAATTCTACACTCCAACACAAAGTTGAAATTGTTTTAATACATGGTGAAAATAGACCGTACCGTGATGTTGCTGCTATTTTCAATAAAAGACATCCACACAACCAAATTGCCCGTTCAACCATGTCCAACATAATAAAAAAATTCAAACAGTCTGGGTCTGTTGAAACTAGCTTCAAGAAACCCCACAAAAAATATGTTGCCAAAAATGAAGAAACAACTTTGCCAGTGTTGCAAGAAGTAATCAAGCCTAAAACGACTTCTGTTAGAAAATTGCAGAACACAGCCAATGCAGTAAATGAACAGTACATGAAATACTAAAACTAAATAAGAGTCCCTTATAAACCAAAATTTATAAGTAGACTAAAAGAAAGAGACTTCGACATCAGGTATGACTTTGCCATCTGATTTAAGCGAAAAATGGAAGTGAACAGATTTTTTTAAATATTCTTTTGACAGACGAGACATTTACGTGCAAGAAAAAATTTAAATGGCGAATTATATCTTCAGTTCCTGAACAGAGGGTTGTCACCTTTTTTGGACAATTTGCCATTAATTCAACGTGCGCCAATTTGGTTCTATGGTGCGCCCATACACAATATAAACTCTGTCAAGAATTTTTTAAATCATATATTTGGCCATCGCTGGATAGGCAAAAATTCGGAATTAAGATCCTGGCCACCTAGATCTCTGTTAGATTTACCCTGTTAGATTTAGTTTTGTGGGGTTACCTAAAAAATAATGGATACACACATCGACCATTTAGAGACATAAATCATTTAGACGAAACTATACAAGATTGTAATGTCAAAGCGTCCATTTTGCAGGGAATATGTTAGTAAAAAACTTGTATTCATAAATCTAAAGATTGTACTAGTATTTAAATACGTAAATACTAGTATTTCTGTGACCAAGGTGCGGTTCGCATCGAAACGTCAGATCAATGCGTTTTTAATATGTTGTTTTAATGTTTAATTTAATGTGAACGTGTTAACATTCTAAAGTGAGCCTCTAACCCCAATAAATAAACAATTTTTTAACGAAAGTTGTGCATTTTTCAATATATCGACAAGGCTAAATTTCTAATTGATAAATAATATTATATATATATATATATATATATATATATATATATATATATATATATATATATATATATATATATATATATATATATATATATATATATATATATATATATATATATATATATATATATATATATATATATATATATATATATATAACCAACGATAATTTATTTGGGTAGGACGATCTCAGGAAAATAAAATGATCAACTCTTTGTTAATTGCAATATTTCGACCCTTTATTGAGTCTTCATCAGGCAATACTAAAAAACATAAGGAGCACATGGTAACTAAAATACAAAAAAAAAATTCAACAGCACACTACTTACAACTAAGTTACTCGAGACAGCAAAATGAGGTTTCAGCAGGACCATTATACGGTTCGGTGTACAAACATATTAAAACTTAAAACGAGGGACGGAATTCACGTACATCCATTACAGTACAACGTTCACATAGGTATATCGAAGGAAAACGACTGCATCGAAGCAGGATATCAGTTATTTTGTTTTTTTTTCGTTCTTCCCCTTTCTTAACCCCATAAGCAACATATCTGAAGGCGTTTACTTTGAAATCAATAATATATAAAAGTATTTTATGATTATCTCTGTTTATCTATGTCTATTATCAAAGAATATATATTACTTAAACCGTCCAAGTCGTTTCTAAAATTTATAGCGTTCTCCGTCATGTTAATGTGGTACACCTCTAAGAAAAGTCGGTTGTTATAATTGTTGTCTACATCTAAAATCTCGATCTTTGTGAAATCAAACTCATGGCTGTTCTCCATACAGTGTATTGACAATGCACATCTTGTTTTATTTGTGCGGCAATCACTTTTATGCAAAGCAATACGGTTTTTTAGCCACTGAGAGGTCACACCAACGTACTTTGCCTGACAATTAGAACATCCAACACAATAAATAAGGTTTGACCTATAACAGTCCGGATCTTGATCTTTTAACCGACTAAATAAGTTATTAACTTTGTGCGGGTAGTGATGTGCCAATTTTGTGTTTTCTGGAAGTAGTGGTTCAAATATCTTCTTTAAAATTGGCGTTAAACCCGTTATCATTGCTAAACATTTAAATTTTTTATTAACTTCAGGTACCGGGATATCCCTGTTGCCAAGTGGATATCTGTAAGCATTAGTGGAAAATAATATGTTATTCAGTAATTTACCCGGAAACCCATTATTGAGAAAAATTGTTTTTAATTTATTAAGTGCTGAAGGCTGAAATGATGTATTACAAATTTTTGTGATTCTGTTCTTCATCGCTAGAACAGTATTAATTTTGTGACTGAAACTGTGGTTAGAGAAAAAGTGTATGTATCTACCTGAGAACGTTGGAACGTGTACCAATCAGTTGCCAATTCCCCGCTTACATTTCGAATCAACTTGCAATCTAAAAAAGGCAAGCAACCACAATCCTCCGATTCCACAGTAAATTGAATGTGGGTATTGAAATCGTTAAAGGTGTCCAAAATGTGCCCCACTCCATCCTGCGGAACACACGTTACGATATCATCGACAAATTTGAAAATAAAAGGCAGGCGAAACTCAAGCAATGGAATCACATTATCCAAGATGAAATCCATGACTATGACAGCCACAATTGAACTTATTGGTGATCCCATTGGTGTGCCAAACTTTTGTCGGTAAGTCTTATTTTGGAAAGCAAAGTAGGTGTTTGAGAAAATAAATCTTAAAGTTTTTACGAATGAATCTAATCTAAAATTACAGCTGTCTCGAGTAACTTAGTTGTAAGTAGTGTGCTGTTGAATTTTTTTTTTGTACTTTAGTTGCCATGTGCTCCTTATGTTTTTAGTATTGCCTGATGAAGACTCAATAAAGGGTCGAAATATTGCAATTAACAAAGAGTTGATCATTTTATTTTCCTGAGATCGTCCTACCCAAATAAATTATCGTTGGTTTTATCTCACATACGATCGAAGAAGCGAATATATTTATATATATATACAGGGTCCTGCAACTAAGCTCCCGTCTTCTGTAGCTCACTTACTCATTAAGCTAAGAGTTTGTCATTTTGCAGGCTTACCCTGTACTTCAAGGTACAATTCGAGAAATTATTTTTTATTATACAGGTGTTCCAAAAATGTGCAACGCCATGGTAATATATTTTTTTAAATTGCATGCTATACATTTTTCTACACATTTGGAAGCCTTTTATGGTTGCCTACATATCACCAAAATTTTATTGAAATCGGTTGAGTGACCGCAGCGGAAAAAAATAAAAACCAAAAAAAATTGATTTTGCATCGTAGGCTTTAAAAATCAATAAAAACCACAAAATGCACCTCGTTAATAAAATTTTGCGATGTGCTTATTAAGTTAGATGTAATAGTCTCGTTAACCAAGTTACATTGATCCAAATTATACAGGGTGACCAAAATCGAGTGTCAAACTTGTCAAACTTCAAAGCGTGTTATTGTTCTTATTTTAAATTGGAACCCATAAATTTTTTTATGTGAAATGATGCAGAATTAAAAAATAAATATTGTTTCTGAATACAACCGTATCACAATTCCCAATATTTTAAAAGTTATTCGCCAAAAACTCATTTTTCAACGTTTCCAACGGCAATTTTAGATAATAAATATCGTACGTGGCTTCGAAAAACAATTTTTTTCATAAAAAATAATAGACGTATTTTAGATTTGAGTGTACTTAATTAAGTAGGTAATCAAATGCTAAATTTACTGCATAATTTACCTATAGCGGTAAGGACGGAAATGTGGCTATAGGTAAATTTTGCAGTAAATTTAGCAATTGAATAACTACTTAATTAAGTACAGTAAAATCTAAAATACCTCTCTGCGTTATATTTTATGTAATAAATTGTTTTTCAACGCCACGTACGATATTTATTACCTAAAATTGCCGTTGGAAACGTTGAAAAATGAGTTTTTGGCGAATAACTTTTAAAATATTGGGAATTGTGATGGGGTTGTATTCAGAAACAATATTTATTCTTTAATTCCGCATCGTTTCACCTAAAAAAAATTATGGGTTCCAATTTAAAATAAGAACAATAGCGCGCTTTGAAGTTTGACAAGTTTGACACTCGATTTTGGTCACCCTGTATAATTTGGATCAATGTCACTTGGTTAACGAGACTATTACATCTAACTTAATAAGCACGTCGCAAAATTTTATAAACGAGGAGCATTTTGTGGTTTTTATTGATTTTTAAAGCCTACGATGCAAAATCAATTTTTTTTTGGTTTTTATTTTTTTCCGCTGCGGTCACTCAACCGATTTCAATAAAATTTTGGTGATATGTAGGCAACCATAAAAGGCTTCCAAATGTGTAGAAAAATGTATAGCATGCAATTTAAAAAAATGTATTACCATGGCGTTGCACATTTTTGGAACAACCTGTATAATAAAAAATAATTTCTTGAATTGTACCTTGAAGTACAGGGTAAGCCTGCAAAATGACAAACTCTTAGCTTAATGAGTAAGTGAGCTACAGAAGACGGGAGCTTAGTTGCAGGACCCTGTATATATATATATATATATATATATATATATATATATATATATATATATATATATATATATATATATATATATATACATCCTGCTATACATACGGCTTCCTTCAATTGACCGATTCCATTACATGTGGCGCCCGGTTTCGATATGGCGCCCGTATACGGGCGCCATATCGCCAAACTGTGCTAAATGTGATCGTAAGCGTGAACATGAACCATAGACAAATTTTTGGAGGACGCCATAAATATGAATATGTGGAGCAAATTCGTATACTTTAGTTCCGTGTTTGACCGTCGCCGCGGGTGGCGCTGCAACGTGTATACTGACGGCGTATACCTTCATACCAAGCCATCGATGATACGACCCCCAGTTGATTTGGCATCATCGGTAACTGGTGTCTAAACCGGTTTTGTTTGTTTCACCCTCATTTGTACGGTGTTGAGATATAATAGTATCGACCGTACACGGTGTTTTCGACTGACCTCAGCGTTCGTTTAATGTAATGTATCAACATAGTGCGGTTGCCGGTTAGGTGGTATATTTAGGTGGTAAATTAAACTGTTCGATTTTATTTAAATGTTAAATAAATTTTTTCTAGTACACAGCACCATTATTGCGTAGCAAAAACGCATTATTGAAAAAAATATCTCCGCTGCCATGAGCTTGCGATCGGATACTGAAAGTTTGAGTTAGTATCTTCAGCTTTTGAATGTAGGTTGTAATAAATCTACCGAATTAAGTAATACTACCATAGGTGCGACTGATATCAGCGAGTTATTTTTCTTTAATTGTCGCTTTCATGTATTGCGCATTTCATGTTACACTCATGTTTTGTATCATTTTGGTATAATGTTAATTGTTTGGTAGTGTGTTAACTTGTTTAGCCGTTTTAATCTTGTTAAATTGTTGTTAATATTGGCAATTTATGACTACTACCGGTTGCAAAAGCATTGCGCCCTGTGTTTGAACGCTTATAACTCAGCAATGACTAAACAAAAAAACATGCGTTTAACCCCCCTTTTATTTCCATATATCATGAAGACCATTTTAAGCTGTTCGCACAGTATTTTATATGCGTTTTATTGCGATTTTTAAATCGATCACCGTTTGCGACAATTAAGAACCGGTTATCGACTGAGTAGCCGGAGTTTAATCTATGTTGCATTTTTGTTCTTATGTCGGTCTTTTAAAATTTTGGTATTTTGAAAATAGCAGATGTATTGTTATTAATTTTTGGGAAAATGTATTATTTTAATTGTTTTTATATTATTTCTTATGAAAACATTGGTTGATCACGATAATGTTCATAGATGTTGCTGTTTTTTTTCTCTATGTAAACAACTTTTTATCAGTTTGCTCGATGATGTACCAGCGTCAACAATACTCTAACTGTATTTCCTAATTAAATTTTAAATAAGAAACTATTAATCAGTACCTATATAAAACCGGTAAGGATCACAACACAAATTAATAAGTTTGACCGTATTTCAAAACCGTGCAGTTTAAATTTTATAACAATAGTAAAAGTACTTTAATTATTGTATTTTCTACAATTAAATAGTACAAATTTGTCCGTTGCGATAAGTAAAAAATCTGCACGTATTTCGTAGCAGGTTTCGTGTCATGAAATGAACTTTTATTGCTTATTGATGGATACTAAACAATCGAAAGCACGTTTCATAGAAACCCTCCATTTTTAAGTTTTTTTTACGACTTATGATGCTAATGTGTATCTTGACAAATCGTAATTTATTACACATCTTTCTACTTGTCTATTGTGCAGTTAAAGCTTTTGTCTGAAATAGTAAAGAAATGATGTCCAATCTTGACTACTTCAACTGTTAGGACACCAATTGACGTGTACTTACGTACGTATATAAATAATTACCTGAAGATTTATATACCTACTTGTATACATATGATAATATTATGAGCTGCCTTGGGTGGCAATTTGGAATATTTTTTCATTTAAAAATTGTTGTTTTCATAAAGATATGTACATTCATATAAAACTATTAATGTAATATAATTACCAATAACAGCTAATCGGCTGTTGCGTTTCGACCGCTAATGGTCCCCTTAAGTAACAACTCAATTGTGATGCTATTCAAATATACGTATTAAGTAAAATAAGGCGATTCTTTTCGTCCTTATCGCTACTAAGATATTTGTTTTTTTAATAACATTGTTTTGCTGCCCTTATAGAAATTTACTAATGCACAAAATCCAATCTATAGACTGGTTGTTAAGTTAACTTACATTAGGGGCAAAGTTTGATTTTTTTGGCCAGCTGGGAAAAATGTCGAAATGACGAGCGTTTCTTTAAAATTGATAAATTCGGGTACTTTTTTTCAGTTGTCTCGTGCTCTTGTAGCCCGCAGGCAAATTATTTTGAAAGTTATGTTATGTACAAATTATTTGGAAGAATAACAAACTTTATTTCAAATTTGTTTGTTAGTTGCTTTAGGGTTACGACTTATGACCCTTCAAAACCAGGGTTCAATACTTTTTCGACCGATAGTAAAAGTTGCGACTGTTATTTGGTATGTTTGATCCGCTTTTATTGTATTGCTATCATGATTCCTTTTGTAATTTTAATACCTTAGGCAGTCTACTTTTACTGACAAAATAGTTGAATGAATAACATGGTCAGCTAATTGACACTGGAGCCCCGACAACCCAAAAAGTGTCGGTTTTCTGTTTAATAATTTTAATGCTTTGTGCTCATGGCAACATCCCCAAAAAAAAAAAAAAAAAAAAAAAAAAATGATAACTGTTTCCCAAATCCATCGGTTTTCAGAATATCGCAAAAACTCTTTTTAAATCCCCTATTCAAAAAAAAACCTGTGAGATAATCAGGACAATAGTTTTACATATAAAAAATAACAGCAATAATAATTACTATTTTGTATGTGAAAGCTAATAACATAATAAAGTAACAAATGATGAAATATTTATCTTAGGATACGAAATTTTGTAGATTACCGACTGAAGATGATGTCTCGTAGAGTAGTAGGGCTCCCAATCCCGGAAAAATATAATGATCCCGGGATTTCGGGATTAAAGGTTCTGTAATCCGGGGATCCCGAGATTCACGGAAACAAAACTTGCCGGATCAAAACGCTTGGAATGCCAAAAGTTACCAAATCCAGTCAATAAATATGCTAGTCATGAGTGGACAATAACTTTTAACCCGAAACATGATCAACGTTTTCAAATGTTACCTTACAAGTAGAAAACCAAAACTGTCTGTTGTCAAAAGGTGTCAAAGTGTGCGTATTGACATCAATAATAAACAAAACTCTAATAGATAATAACTTGCTCTTCCATCTTAATTTGGTCAAAAATTTTACGTTTTCTGTATAATGTTTAAAGAATTGCCACGGCAAAAGAAATAAGTAACAGTAAGAGTCATATTTAATTTAAATTTTCATATTAACGACAATAAACATTTTGATGATTTTTTGTTTTCTTCTTTAAGACAAAATTGGAAAACTTTAGAATTCATACGTCATGGCTGCTTATTATGCAAATGGACAAACTGCTTGCATTTTAAATAACACAATCATTGCTTACAAAAAAATACGTATAATGACTGTTATACCCGTTAATGCGTCTTCAAGTAAAGTGCTATTTATTGTTAAAAATTGATGAAATATTTAGTGCAACTTGTTACAACTTCTTAAAATATTAAATATCCAATTGTCATGAATAAAATGAATATTACTTGTATGTCTTTCGGTTTTGTTAAATATAGTTGAAATGCCGAGCGTTTCTTTAAAATTGATAAATTCGGGTACTTTTTTTCAGTTGTCTCGTGCTCTTGTAGCCCGCAGGCAAATTATTTTGAAAGTTATGTTATGTACAAATTATTTGGAAGAATAACAAACTTTATTTCAAATTTGTTTGTTAGTTGCTTTAGGGTTACGACTTATGACCCTTCAAAACCAGGGTTCAATACTTTTTCGACCGATAGTAAAAGTTGCGACTGTTATTTGGTATGTTTGATCCGCTTTTATTGTATTGCTATCATGATTCCTTTTGTAATTTTAATACCTTAAGCAGTCTACTTTTACTGACAAAATAGTTGAATGAATAACATGGTCAGCTAATTGACACTGGAGCCCCGACAACCCAAAAAGTGTCGGTTTTCTGTTTAATAATTTTAATGCTTTGTGCTCATGGCAACATCCCCAAAAAAAAAAAAAAAAAAAAAAAAAAAAAAATGATAACTGTTTCCCAAATCCATCGGTTTTCAGAATATCGCAAAAACTCTTTTTTAATCCCCTATTCAAAAAAAAACCTGTGAGATAATCAGGACAATAGTTTTACATATAAAAAATAACAGCAATAATAATTACTATTTTGTATGTGAAAGCTAATAACATAATAAAGTAACAAATGATGAAATATTTATCTTAGGATACGAAATTTTGTAGATTACCGACTGAAGATGATGTCTCGTAGAGTAGTAGGGCTCCCAATCCCGGAAAAATATAATGATCCCGGGATTTCGGGATTAAAGGTTCTGTAATCCGGGGATCCCGAGATTCACGGAAACAAAACTTGCCGGATCAAAACGCTTGGAATGCCAAAAGTTACCAAATCCAGTCAATAAATATGCTAGTCATGAGTGGACAATAACTTTTAACCCGAAACATGATCAACGTTTTCAAATGTTACCTTACAAGTAGAAAACCAAAACTGTCTGTTGTCAAAAGGTGTCAAAGTGTGCGTATTGACATCAATAATAAACAAAACTCTAATAGATAATAACTTGCTCTTCCATCTTAATTTGGTCAAAAATTTTACGTTTTCTGTATAATGTTTAAAGAATTGCCACGGCAAAAGAAATAAGTAACAGTAAGAGTCATATTTAATTTAAATTTTCATATTAACGACAATAAACATTTTGATGATTTTTTGTTTTCTTCTTTAAGACAAAATTGGAAAACTTTAGAATTCATACGTCATGGCTGCTTATTATGCAAATGGACAAACTGCTTGCATTTTAAATAACACAATCATTGCTTACAAAAAAATACGTATAATGACTATTATACCCGTTAATGCGTCTTCAAGTAAAGTGCTATTTATTGTTAAAAATTGATGAAATATTTAGTGCAACTTGTTACAACTTCTTAAAATATTAAATATCCAATTGTCATGAATAAAATGAATATTACTTGTATGTCTTTCGGTTTTGTTAAATATAGTTGAAATGCCCAACCCACATTTTAAAAATACATTTTATCTAAGTGCACTTTTTGACAAACCTTGTTACTAAAAAAGCAAAAAATTCGATAATTGTGCAATAAAAAATTTAAAAAATGACAATATTACCGCTATGACAGCTCATCACAAACTCGAGGTGTTTTGAACCATGACAGAGAAACGTAGCTAAATATTTTGTTTTTGTTTCAAGTAAAATCCTTAAACTGGAAGAAACTTGCAAATCGGAACAAGAAATGACATCGTTCGTTCGATTGGAGTGAACCATCGAAAGATTAATAACAACGATTAATAGCAAATTGTTTTTGGTACAATTTGGGTTTCATTTTACAGTTAAATATATTCATTGGTATCTTTATTTTATACTTATTTTGATTTCTTGTTCGCTGTTTTTTATACCTATTTGGTATTTACTAATTTTATATTCTGTAGTACATCATTGAATACAGGAAAGTAATTAGCCACTAATTTTATTTGTTTTTTGTTTATGTTTTTGTTTCTCTTTTACATACAGCCTAGGTAACTAAACGGACTTAACCAAGCTGAACAGGTTTATTTTTGCCTCCATATTCAAGTATATCAACTTCTTGCAATATCTGTTCCTCCTATCATAGCAACATATGTTGCTGTAAATGAACAACTTATGCCAGCTTGATAATTAATCTAATCAGAAAGGGTGCTGTTATAGATTGAAGTTTCATTCAGTGCCCACATTTCACCAATAAAAAAATAAGAAAATAATTTAGATTGAACTTTTTCGTGATCCCGGTATTTCGATTTATAATCCCGGGATCCCGAACAAGTTCAATATTTAACGGGATACCGGGATCCCGGGATTGGAATAATGCCTAGGCATCGAAACATGTCTCGATAAAATTAAAAACTGTGCAAAGAACAAGAGATCTTTTTATTTCAACAATAATAATTAGTTATCAAAATAAAGTTTAAAAAGATCATTAGGTAACACTCCCTGTGTTCGTAATCTACATATTACAAAATATGTTTATATATTTTTTACCAAAAAGCAATGTGTTACAAGTATCTTATTGGTTTTCAACGAGAACGAATTCACGACTAATTTCTACTCGAAGTCGAGGGGAGACAAGCGCGTCGCAGGTCATGAATCGTTTGACCTTGTACCAGGCTCATTAAAACCGTTTAGACATACTATTTCTGCGGCAACACTGTCGGATGTTGCATACAATGCGGCTTGAAAGTAACATACACTGTGGACGCCATATACGCGGCGCAATGAAGTGAACCTATACACGCACGGAGTCCAGATAATCGGCGATTTGAAAGGACGCCACATGTACTGCAAAATGAAAGTATGTGATTGAAAATCAAGAAACAAATGTGGTCACCTACCACTGAAAGTCATAGGAAACAGTATATTTGAACGAAAATATTGTATACACGACTCCTTCTGGTAGACGCCATAAGCATGTTTTTTGAAAGGACGCCACATGTATAGCAGGATGTATATATATATATATATATATATATAAACTAAATAATTTAGTCGGGTGTCGATCAAATAAAACTCCTATATAACACTTTTAATTTTTGCTCAGAATTAAATTGCTTAAATCTGCTCAGATTCTTCCTCAGGCAAACTACAAGAGACAAATAATATTCGTGTTACCACACATCCACGTAACTATATCAACAAGACAATAAAAACTAAATATTACAAGAATAATCTTACAATTATGTGGTTACAGTAGACTGGCATCAGAGGCGACATAACAATGTTACTGCGTCGTGATGTAAACATTAACAACACCAAACACAATTATCAACACAAAACAATTTAAAATAACGTGCAGCCATCAAAAAGGTTGAGAAATTGTTTACCTTATGAATCAAATGACTGTTCGTCGTGTCCGACAACGCTACCGCTCTTCTCGATCCGTCTTGGATGTGCTTCGGTGTGACTCCAGCCTTTCTACATTTCAACAGGAACGTTAGTCGGTTTCTCATCTTTGCCAGTCTGATGTTGTGGTTCGATATGTTCTTCATTAGTCTCACGACGTTCACTCCGTAGACGCGTGACATCTCTTGATAGAAGCCCATGTTTGATATAAAAATTCACTTAAAAATCGTCGATCGAAGATAATAAAAACTAAACAATTTAGTCGGGTGTCGATCAAATAAAACTTCTATATAACACTTTTAATTTTTGCTATATTACGAATCTGCTCAGATTCTTCCTCAGGCAAACTACAAGAGACAAATAATATTCGTGTTACCACACATCCACGTAACGATATCAACAAGACAATAAAAACCAAATATTACAAGAATAATCTTACAATTATGTGGTTACAGTAGACTGGCATCAGAGGCGACATAACAATGTTACTGCGTCGTGATGTAAACATTAACAACACCAAACACAATTATCAACACAAAACAATTTAAAATAACGTGCAGCCATCAAAAAGCTCGCAGTCGTTCAAGCATGTGGCCTGCTAGACAAGACGAACCCGCCAAAAAGTATTAGATCCATGCGCAGTGAGTAACAATATACACCAGTAAAAAAATTTTTTTTAAAAAACTAATCTGTTTTCGGCAGTGTCATCATTCCCCTTATTCTCGAAATCCAGACTCATCACCTATGAATAAATATTGCTCAATCCCTCAAGGTCGGATTTGAAATTAATGCTATTTTCAGTTGAATTTATATGATACATCTCTAGGAACAAACGGTTATTATAGTTTCTTTCCGTATCTCGAATTTGTATGTTATCATAGTCAAAAGTGTGATTAGTTTGGAGAGCATGAGAAGCCAGGGCGCACCTTGTTTTTCCCGTACGGCAATCACTTTTATGTAAACAAACCCTGTTTTTTAACCATTGTTTGGTTACGCCCACATACTCTCCATCACAATCATTGCAACTAATCCTATAAATTACGTTAGATTTATATTCAACAGGATCATGATCTTTAAGTCTTGTGAAAAACTTACCGACCTTGTTAGGATAATGTTGAGCAATCTTTGTATTCTCAGGTAGGAAGCGTGTTAATATCTGTTTTAGGGTGTGGGTTAATCCAGGAACCATAGTAAGTTTTTTATACAGAACTTGTGGTTTGGCTACATCAAAGATGCTGGGGACCTGCACACTAGTGTGCATAGAGAAAATAACTTTGTTAAGTAACTTATTAGGGAAACCATTTCGCAAAAAAATACTCTTCAATTTAATGAGTGCAGATCTCTGAAAAGTAGTGTCACAAATTTTTAAAATTCTGTTCTTCATTGCGCACACAGTGTTTACTTTCTGGTTAAAGGAATGGCCCGATTTGAAGTTTATGTACCGCCCTGAATATGTAGGTTTATTGTACCAATCCACTTTCACACACCCATGACAATCTCTAACCACCAAACAGTCCAAGAAAGGCAAACTGTCATTTACCTCAACCTCCGCAGTGAATTGTATATGTGGAGAATAACTGTTGAAGGCCGCCACAATGTAATCAATCTCATCCCGCGGAATGCACGTGATGAGATCATCCACAAATTTATACATGAACGGCAAACGAAAATTCTGATTGGAGAACCCATAGGTGTACCAAATCTCTGCAGGAACACCTGATCCCGAAACGTGAAACAAGTACTTGAAAAAATAAAGTTTAAGACCCTTAAAAATGCACCCAAAGAAAATTTACAATTTGGTTCAATTAAATCCCATTTTTCCTCTACAATACTGTAAACAAGTTCAGAAGGAATATTTGTGAAGAGGCTGACAACATCCAAAGAAATAAGTATGAAATTATTAGGTATGGTAGCCTCTCTTTGATGTAGCCTCTCTTTGATGTAGCCAAACCACAAGTTCTGTATAAAAAAACTTACTATGGTTCCTGGATTAACCCACACCCTAAAACAGATATTAACAGCTTCCTACCTGAGAATACAAAGATTGCTCAACATTATCCTAACAAGGTCGGTAAGTTTTTCACAAGACTTAAAGATCATGATCCTGTTGAATATAAATCTAACGTAATTTATAGGATTAGTTGCAATGATTGTGATGGAGAGTATGTGGGCGTAACCAAACATTGGTTAAAAAACAGCGCTTGTTTACATAAAAGTGATTGCCGTACGGGAAAAACAAGGTGCGCCCTGGCTTCTCATGCTCTCCAAACTAATCACACTTTTGACTATGATAACATACAAATTCTAGATACGGAAAGAAACTATAATAACCGTTTGTTCCTAGAGATGCATCATATAAATTCAACTGAAAATAGCATTAATTTCAAAACCGACCTTGAGGGATTGAGCAATATTTATTCATATGTGATGAGTCTGGATTTCGAGAATAAGGGGAATGATGACACTGCCGAAAACAGTTTAGTTTTTTAAAAAAATTTTTTCTTACTGGTGTATATTGTTACTCACTGCGCATGGATCTAATACTTTTTGGCGGGTCCGTCTTGTCTAGCAGGCCACATGCTTGAACGACTGCAAGCTTTTTGATGGCTGCACGTTATTTTAAATTGTTTTGTGTTGATAATTGTGTTTGGTGTTGTTAATGTTTACATCACGACGCAGTAACACTGTTATGTCGCCTCTGATGCCAGTCTACTGTAACCACATAATTGTAAGTTTATTCTTGTAATATTTTGTTTTTATTGTCTTGTTGATATCGTTACGTGGATGTGTGGTAACACGAATATTATTTGTCTCTTGTAGTTTGCCTGAGGAAGAATCTGAGCAGATTCGAAATATAGCAAAAATTAAAAGTGTTATATAGAAGTTTTATTTGATCGACACCCGACTAAATTGTTTAGTTTTTATTATCTTCGATCGACGATTTTTAAGTGAATTTTTATATCAAACATGGGCTTTTATCAAGAGATGTCACGCGTCTACGGAGTGAACGTCGTGAGACTAATGAAGAACATATCGAACCACAACATCAGACTCGCAAAGATGAGAAACCGACTAACGTTCCTGTTGAAATGTAGAAAGGCTGGAGTCACACCGAAGCACATCCAAGACTGATCGAGAAGAGCGGTAGCGTTGTTGGACACGACGAACAGTCATTTGATTCATAAGGTAAACAATTTCTCAACCAGACTTGTGTCATCGACCTTGAACCTTGAAGTCCAGATAACCATCAGTAATATTGGAAAGATTAGCAAAGTGTTGGAAATAGATTATATACTCATTTTGTTTTCCGTTAACTATAGAGATATAGATATTGTTTATTTTTGACTGTCAATGTAAAGAAAAAGTCAATATACAACAGTTTCATTTTTCGGACTCGTATTTATTTCATTGAAGTTGGAGGTGTATAAATTCGAACCGTCGTCGAATACTAGACCGGTGGTTTAGAGTTCGCGACATTTAGTGGCGACCGTGACAGGACTCCAAATATTTGATTCAGTTTGCGGCGGGTCGCTCTGGTTTTTTAGCGAACGTTTGTAAACCGGACAATGGATATTAAGAAAAAATATCGAGGGCCGATTAGAACTATGTTTACCAGGAATGCAAACGATCTGGAGAAGCTATTTGATGCACCGGTCGATATTCATGGTATTAGGGTATCATGGGAGCTGCTGCAGGATAAGTTCGACAAACTCAAGATTTCTGATGCTGAAATATACGGATTACTGCTGGAAAAGGATGTGAGTGAGGAAGACATGTTAGCTGAAATGGAAACTGTAGAGACGTACTGCCATAGATTTGTTACCCTGAAAGCTCGTTATGAAGAATTATTTCGAGAAAGTGTTGATTCTTTGGCAGAAAGTCAATCAGTAGTATCAACAGAAGGAAACAGAACAAGTAGGCGTAGATTCAAACTACCCCCCATAGAATTCAAGACTTTTAATGGAAATATAAAGGACTGGTTACCGTTTTGGTCCCAATTTAGAAAGGTGCACGATGATCCTGATATCGACTTGAGCGACAAGGTTGAATACCTGATTCAAGCCACTGTGCCGGGAAGTCGGGCCAGGAATTTAGTAGAGAGTTTTCCCGCTACCGGACAGAATTATCAGAAAATGATCGAATCTTTGCAATCTAGATTTGGACAAGAGGACCTACAAATTGAAGTTTATGTGAGAGAACTTCTTAAATTAGTTGTAAACAATGCTGTCGATGGATCCAAAGTTGAGTTATCATCTCTTTATGACAACATAGAAACCCAACTTCGAGCATTGGAAACATTAGGCATAACTTTAGATAAATATGGAGCCATGATGTTTCCACTGATTGAGTCGTGTCTGCCCGAAGATCTGTTACGTGTTTGGCAGCGTTCATCATCGACAATTTCAGAAGGAGCTGGGACGGCTTTGGAGTGTCGATGGAAAAGCCTTATGACTTTTTTGAAGAGTGAAGTAGAGAATGAGCAGCGGACCACATTGGCAGCTGAAGGATTTGGATTGCTTCATACACGTCATGACAAGATTGCCACTGCCACAGGGTTGATTAACCATGGAGATGATAAATGTGTTTTTTGCGGAAAAATCACAAAAGTGACAAATGTTTCAAGGCACAAAAAATGTCATTAGAAAAAAAGGAGATTTTAATCGGAATTAGAGCTTGTTTTAGGTGTTTGAAGATTGGACATATCTCCAAAAAATGTAGGGGACGAATGTGTTGTCAAGTATGCGGTCAATCACATGTGGTCTTGATGTGTCCTGATTTACCGAAGGAGAAATGCCAAGCAGAAAATCAAAAATCGAGAGAAAATAAGGCGCCGGATGTAAGGGTGAGCGAAACCTTTACTTGCACCAACAGTAGTAATACTCATGTCTTTTTGCAAACACTCAGAGTAAAATTATGCGGTAGTAAGGGTTTGCGTATTGTGAGAGCATTAATTGATACGGGCTCACAGAACAGTTACATTTTGAGGTCAACAGCTATAGCTCTAGGATACATGGCCAAAAGAAAGGAAACAATTAAACACTGTTTATTTGGAGGTTTAACTTCTCAGGAGAATCACGAATGTTATGATGTGACGGCAATTAATGCAAATTATAAATGTACTTTTGAGGCTTTGTCGCAGTCTGTGATCTGTACTGAAATAGATCCTCTATTTGATGGTCCATGGATGGATGAATTGAATAGATTCGGAGTTGATGTATCTGATAGATACGACCCGTCCCAAATTGAAGTGTTAATAGGATCAGATGTTGCTGGAAGATTATATACTGGCAAAAGATACGTTCTGACTTCGGGTATCGTGGCTGTGGAGACGTTGTTGGGATGGACTATAATGGGTAGAATTCCATTAACGACGTCAGCAAGAACCAGCATGACTGCAATCTCGTTATTTGCTAATGACGCTTCGATTGCACAGTTATGGCAGTTGGATGTATTAGGAATTACCGATTCTACCGAACAGAAGTCTCGACAAGAATTGGTTGCATCCGCGGACCATTTTTTGAAGGAAACCGTGAGAGTAATGGATGATGGACGATACGAGGTAAATTTACCTTGGTTGGAGGCGCATCCACCACTGCCTACTCATTTTGCCTTAGCCAAAAGAAGGTTAGATAACACCATACGTAAATTGGAAAACATCGGTCTAATGGAATCATATCACCAGGTATTTCAAGAATGGTTGTCCGAGGAGATTATAGAGGAAGTTATCGAAGAAGACCGAAAAATTGTGGCTCACTATCTGCCACACAGACCTGTGGTGAAGGAAAACAGTGTCACAACAAAGATTAGACCAGTCTTCGATGCATCCGCGAAGGAAAAAGGAGGACCATCTTTGAACCAATGTTTAGAAGCTGGTCCAAACTTAATTGAGTTAATACCAAATATGTTGTACAGGTTTAGGAAATACAAATTTGGAGTGACTGCAGACATCCGTAAAGCCGCTAATCATCCTATCGTGAAAAATCTTATTTTTGATACCCATGTGAAAGAATGCCATGTTGGTACGCAGGGACTTATGAGCAAACTTCGTAACAACTATGGGATTTTAGGCGGACGTCGAACGATACGATCCACGATCAAGAAGTGTATAGTTTGCAAAAGGCACAACGGAAAATCTTTTATGACCAACTACACACCACTTCCATTAGATCGGGTTCGAGACGCTAACACCTTTGAAATCACCGGAGTTCACTTCGCGGGACCGTTGTTCCTCAAGTCAGGCAAAAAGGTATGGATTTGTCTTTTCACATGTGCGGTATACGGGTTAGGTGCATCTTGAACTTTGCACAACATTAAGTGCTGCAGGATTCGTGCAAGCATTGCGCCGATTTATCGCCAGGAGAGGTCGTCCACGGACCATTTATAGTGACAATGGTACAAACTTCGTGGGAACACAGAATGCTTTTGTGAAACTCGACTGGCAAAAAATTGCTGACTATAGCTGTGCGGAACGTATAAACTGGCGTTTCAACCCACCTTCAGCACCGTGGTGGGGCGGCTTCTGGGAGCGACTGGTAGGAGTAATGAAGCAACTCCTGCGTAAAGTTCTGGGACACGCATGCTTGACTTTTGAAGAATTAATGACTATTCTTTGTGACTGCGAGTCCGTGATGAACTCAAGGCCTCTCACATACATATCGAACGATTCTGAAGACCTGCCACCTTTGACACCAAACACGTTTCTTCGAGATCAAACCTACAGCGGTGTACCTGATTGTGACGAGGTAGATAGTCAAACACTTTGCCGAAAAGTGCAACATCTATGAAAGCTGAGAGAAGATCTACGACGCAGATTCCGTGACGAGTATTTGGGACAGCTACACTTACTTCAGAGGAGGCGCTCCAACCGTCCGATAGTCGTCGGTGAGATGGTGCTCATCGGCAACGACAACGATAAACGTTTGGATTGGCCTTTGGGCCGAGTAAACGAATTGATAGCAGGCTCAGATGGACAAGTTCGTGTAGTAAGAGTAACGACTACTAGGGGACAGCTACTTCGGCCCGTGCAGCGCATCTATCCATTGGAATGTGCGGGTCCAATAGAAGATCAACTAGTTGGGGTTGCAGACCATGTTGCAGATAACAACGAGGCTTCACCAAAAGAGACGAACAAAGAAGACGACCACGACGAAGTAGTGCGCGAACGGAAAGGTGCGGGAGTGTACAAAAGCAGAGTAACCGATACGAAAGGTAGTGTTACGCGTAGTGGTCGTATGTACAAGCCTGAGTAATTTTAAATGCTGGTTAATTTCAATGTTTAATGTTCTTTGTGAGACACGTCTACAATATAGAATGTGTCTCAGGTGGGAGGATGTTGGAAATAGTAGTTGTTATATAGAAGTTTTATTTGATCGACACCCGACTAAATTGTTTAGTTTTTATTATCTTCGATCGACGATTTTTAAGTGAATTTTTATATCAAACATGGGCTTTTATCAAGAGATGTCACGCGTCTACGGAGTGAACGTCGTGAGACTAATGAAGAACATATCGAACCACAACATCAGACTCGCAAAGATGAGAAACCGACTAACGTTCCTGTTGAAATGTAGAAAGGCTGGAGTCACACCGAAGCACATCCAAGACTGATCGAGAAGAGCGGTAGCGTTGTTGGACACGACGAACAGTCATTTGATTCATAAGGTAAACAATTTCTCAACCAGACTTGTGTCATCGACCTTGAACCTTGAAGTCCAGATAACCATCAGTAATATTGGAAAGATTAGCAAAGTGTTGGAAATAGATTATATACTCATTTTGTTTTCCGTTAACTATAGAGATATAGATATTGTTTATTTTTGACTGTCAATGTAAAGAAAAAGTCAATATACAACAGTTTCATTTTTCGGGCTCGTATTTATTTCATTGAAGTTGGAGGTGTATAAATTCGAACCGTCGTCGAATACTAGACCGGTGGTTTAGAGTTCGCGACACAAAGATCAGTCAAATTTACAAAGTCAAATCAATGATATTATTCCGTTTCACATTTTAACCAAATTTAACGATAATCTCAAATTAAGTTATAAAAAATGGTTTAATAAGGTAAAAGTTAATAACATTAAAAAGTTTAAACAATTGGTCAGTTCTAGGGAGGGGGAGCTTGTTGGTTTGTTTAATGATAATGAGGGGTGGGTAAAAAACTTGTCCTCTGCCTCTATACCTGATGATATTTTGAATTTTCTTTCACTTGGACCGTCTTTTTGTTTACGAACTGACAAACGCAATGTGAATTTGAGGAGGTTGCTGATGGAGGTTGAGTGTGTTATCACTGACTGTCGGGAAAATAACAAGGACATGTTGCGGGCTAGAATCACTAATGGTATAACTAATTACTTGTTGGGAGGTGGGAGTGGGACATGGTTGGAGAATTACCTTAACAAGTTGAGCGGTAGGACATCACGGTACTTAAGAGAACATCCCGAAATTGTTGTTACAAAGGCGGACAAAGGTTCTGTCACAGTTATTATAGACAGAGAACCCTACGTAACAAAGGCTCTGGAAATGCTCAATAATGACAACATCTATGCAAAGATTGATAATAATCCTCTACAAAAAAATCAAAATAAACTGTCTCAATTGCTTAAATCTTTAATGAATAATAAAGACATTACTAAGTCGGATTTTAAGCAATTGAACATTAATAATTCAGTACTTAGCAAAGCGTACTTTTTGCCAAAAATTCATAAACCGGATACGCCATTAAGACCTATCATTGCAGCTACTGGATCGACAACGTATGGTTTATCAAAGTTTATTTCGGACATTCTAACGGTCTCGCTAGGAAATAGGACAGAATTTAATATTAAAGATTCGTTTCATTTTGTTGAAAAAATAAGAGAGGCTACCATACCTAATAATTTCATACTTATTTCTTTGGATGTTGTCAGGCTCTTCACAAATATTCCTTCTGAACTTGTTTACACTATTGTAGAGGAAAAATGGGATTTAATTGAACCAAATTGTAAATTTTCTTTGGGTGCATTTTTAAGGGTCTTAAACTTTATTTTTTCAAGTACTTGTTTCACGTTTCGGGATCAGGTGTTCCTGCAGAGATTTGGTACACCTATGGGTTCTATTTTTTTACTGGTGTATATTGTTACTCACTGCGCATGGATCTAATACTTTTTGGCGGGTCCGTCTTGTCTAGCAGGCCACATGCTTGAACGACTGCGAGCTTTTTGATGGCTGCACGTTATTTTAAATTGTTTTGTGTTGATAATTGTGTTTGGTGTTGTTAATGTTTACATCACGACGCAGTAACATTGTTATGTCGCCTCTGATGCCAGTCTACTGTAACCACATAATTGTAAGTTTATTCTTGTAATATTTGGTTTTTATTGTCTTGTTGATATCGTTACGTGGATGTGTGGTAACACGAATATTATTTGTCTCTTGTAGTTTGCCTGAGGAAGAATCTGAGCAGATTCGAAATATAGCAAAAATTAAAAGTGTTATATAGGAGTTTTATTTGATCGACACCCGACTAAATTGTTTAGTTTTTATTATCTTCGATCGACGATTTTTAAGTGAATTTTTATATATATATATATATATATATATATATATATATATATATATATATAGCAAGAAATTGAGGTTATTCGGTCGTGGGTATCAATATCAGTTAATTATTTGGGTATTCGACCACTCGAAGAAAAGAACAGAACTCTCTTTTGTAAACTGCTATATTTCGGACCTGATTGGGTCCTTCATCAGCCAATTGGCTCTACAAATCAATTAAAATTACAGAACACTGGACAACACTGGACAATAATTACTTTTGTCACAACTTACATGGAGTTCAATGACGCGGCAAGCGACGAGTAACGACGGGCATCACTGAATACGACAAAACACAACAACATTGAACATACTGGGAATATAATTAAGCTAATTCCGTTGGACTATGCACATTTTTAGGACATCACGTGCGTACGGATCGACGAACAACAATAAATAACCAAGGGTCATTGGCGGTCATAGTGCAAATCCGGCATTTTAAGCCCATCGCGTTAAGCAACCTAACCAACACTAAATTTCAAAAAGCTAGACTTGAGTCTATATTTGAATTTAAATTTCTATTACTACGTATTTTGTCATGGTGTATGATGTTGGAGTAAATGCTGCTCAGGTTCTCAACATCTTGTTTAAAATTTACGGTGTTATGGATAAAATTTATATTATACATTTCCAGAAAAACATTCTGTTACGGTAGTTGCAATCACCATCAAGAATTTCGATGCTTTCAAAATCAAAAGAATGGTTGTTGGTGATAGCATGGCAGGCCAGGGCACATCTGGTTTTCTTGGTGTTGCAATCACTCCTATGTAAAGCAATTCTATTGCGCAACCATTGGGTGGTTACCCCGACATATTTACTCTCACAGTCGTTACAAGACACACAATAAATTATGTTTGATCTATACATTAGTGGTGTAGTGTCCTTGATGTTGCTGAAGGCTCTGGCTAGTTTAAGGGGGTAGTGGTGGACTATTTTTACTTTATCAGCCAGGAGAGCTTGAAACACTTTTTTCAGTTTGCCAGTGACAGTAGGTAGAGACATTAATTTTATATATGTACGGGGTTCTTCATTAGTTGGTTCAAAAATACTAATAGTGGGATTGTTGGTATTAGTTGAAAATAGTACCTTATTAATCAATTTCAACGGGAAAGCGTTGTTCAGAAAAACAGCTTGGAGCTCTTTTAGGGCCGAATGTTGAAACTGTGGATCACATATTTTTACTATTCTATTTTTCATGGCACTAATAGTATTGATCTTATGGCTGAACGAATGCCCGGAGTGGTAATTTATGTAGCGGCCGGAGTATGTCAGCTTAGTGTACCAGTCAGTGGCAACCGTACCATTTTCACGCCTTACAACCCTGCAGTCCAGAAATGGCAAGCCGCCTTCACCTTCCAACTCAACCGTAAACTGAATATGACTATTGAAGCTATTTAGGACCGCCAAGGTGGCCTCGATCCTATCACTGGGAACGACGGTAATGATGTCGTCTACAAACTTGTATATAAAGGGGACATCAAAACCCAACTGAGGCAAAACGTTGTCTAGAACATAGTCCATCACGATGACCGCTAAAACGGAGCTTATCGGTGAACCCATGGGGGTTCCAAACGTTTGTAAGTAACATTGATCCTCAAAAGTTAAATACAAGTTAGAGAACAGGAACCGCAAAGTATCCAAAAAAGACTCCAACGAGAAGTTGCAGTGCCCTTTCACCATATCCCACCTCTCAGTAACAATATCAGTAACAAGACTAAGAGGTATATTCGTAAAGAGGCTGACGACATCAAACGACACAAGCGTATGGTTAGGAGGAATCGTTATGTCACGTATCCTATTTACAAAATCAAAAGAGTCTGTAACATTGTAGTTAGTGCGATCGAGAACAGACGCAGACAGAATACTGGCTAGATATTTAGATAATTCGTAAGTAGCTGAACCGGAAGATGAAATGATAGGCCTGAGTGGAATGCCGTCTTTGTGTATTTTAGGGAGGAAATACGCCTTGCATAAGGTCGAGTTACTTATTTTGAGTGTTTTGTACTCGTCATTGCTTATATAGTCACGGTTCTTTGAGTTGACTAACAGTTTATTTAATTTGTTTTGAAGAGACACTAAAGGATTTCTATCTATTTTTTTGTAAATAGCTTTATCTTGAAGCATTGTTGTAGCTTTAGCCAAGTATTCTGTCCTATCCAAGATTACAGTGGTTGCCCCCTTGTCGGCACGTGTCACGATCACACTAGGATTGTGTTTAAGGAAATACCTAGTCCTTACATAAGCATTGGTTAACTGTGAGTCGATAACTGAAGTGTTGGTAGGGTTGTTCAAAAAATTTGTAACGATGTTAGTAGCTTGAGCTCTCATTACATCTCTATCGTGTGGCGGACAAAGTGTCACGACACCTTCGACCTCCATCAGCAGTCGTCTGATGTCAACATTACCTCGATCACAGGGAAGGCAAAATTTAGGGCCCAATGATAACAGATTAAGAACCTCCGTAGGCACATTCACCGAGGACAGATTGACGATCCATTTACTGTTGTCACCGAACAGACTGTTTCTAGTGTTGTCATACTGGCTACGTAACTTTTGGAACTTATTTTTGTTTATATTTTTGACATTATTGAAAACTCTTTTGTAAATCAATTTCAATGAATCATGGAAACTAGCAAAAACATGGAAAGGTAGCATGCCCCTGGCTTGCTCAGTTAAATTACAAAGCATTTTCTCCAACTCACCTATAGTATTTAGTGTAATTTGGATCTCGAGATTACAGAGATTACAGTGGTTGCCCCCTTGTCGGCACGTGTCACGATCACACTAGGATTGTGTTTAAGGAAATACCTAGTCCTTACATAAGCATTGGTTAACTGTGAGTCGATAACTGAAGTGTTGGTAGGGTTGTTCAAAAAATTTGTAACGATGTTAGTAGCTTGAGCTCTCATTACATCTCTATCGTGTGGCGGACAAAGTGTCACGACACCTTCGACCTCCATCAGCAGTCGTCTGATGTCAACATTACCTCGATCACAGGGAAGGCAAAATTTAGGGCCCAATGATAACAGATTAAGAAACTCCGTAGGCACATTCACCGAGGACAGATTGACGATCCATTTACTGTTGTCACCGAACAGACTGTTTCTAGTGTTGTCATACTGGCTACGTAACTTTTGGAACTTATTTTTGTTTATATTTTTGACATTATTGAAAACTCTTTTGTAAATCAATTTCAATGAATCATGGAAACTAGCAAAAACATGGAAAGGTAGCATGTCCCTGGCTTGCTCAGTTAAATTACACAGCATTTTCTCCAACTCACCTATAGTATTTAGTGTAATTTGGATCTCGAGATTGATGGTGGTTGACTTCAGTCTGTGTGAAAAAGAGTGGATCTTTCTAAGTAGTTTGCCGTTGGTTGTTTCTAATAAGGCGACCGTATTTTTTGTTCCGTCGGTGATGTGTCTTGGTGTCACGTTGTTCTTCTTACATCGCATCAAAAACGTCAGACGGTTCCTCGCCTTGGCCAGCCTGGTGTGTACGTTGTTTAGCTGTTTCATACTGTTGACCACAGTATATCCATATTCTCGTTTAATATCACTGTAGAAACCCATGATGAAGCGTTGAATGGCAAGAAATTGAGGTTATTCGGTCGTGGGTATCAATATCAGTTAATTATTTGGGTATTCGACCACTCGAAGAAAAGAACAGAACTCTCTTTTGTAAACTGCTATATTTCGGACCTGATTGGGTCCTTCATCAGGCAATTGGCGCTACAAATCAATTAAAATTACAGAACACTGGACAACACTGGACAATAATTACTTTTGTCACAACTTACATGGAGTTCAATGAGGCGGCAAGCGACGAGTAACGACGGGCATCACTGAATACGACAAAACACAACAACATTGAACATACTGGGAATATAATTAAGCTAATTCCGTTGGACTATGCACATTTTTAGGACATCACGTGCGTACGGATCGACGAACAACAATAAATAACCAAGGGTCATTGGCGGTCATAGTGCAAAGCCGGCATTTTAAGCCCATCGCGTTAAGCAACCTAACCAACACTAAATTTCAAAAAGCGAGACTTGAGTCTATATTTGAATTTAAATTTCTATTACTACGTATTTTGTCATGGTGTATGATGTTGGAGTAAATGCTGCTCAGGTTCTCAACATGTTGTTTAAAATTTACGGTGTTATGGATAAAATTTATATTATACATTGCCAGAAACATTCTGTTACGGTAGTTGCAATCAGCATCAAGAATTTCGATGCTCTCAAAATCAAAAGAATGGTTGTTGGTGATAGCATGGCAGGCCAGGGCACATCTGGTTTTCTTGGTGTTGCAATCACTCCTATGTAAAGCAATTCTATTGCGCAACCATTGGGCCCTAAATTTTGCCTTCCCTGTGATCGAGGTAATGTTGACATCAGACGACTGCTGATGGAGGTCGAAGGTGTCGTGACACTTTGTCCGCCACACGATAGAGATGTAATGAGAGCTCAAGCTACTAACATCGTTACAAATTTTTTGAACAACCCTACCAACACTTCAGTTATCGACTCACAGTTAACCAATGCTTATGTAAGGACTAGGTATTTCCTTAAACACAATCCTAGTGTGATCGTGACACGTGCCGACAAGGGGGCAACCACTGTAATCTTGGATAGGACAGAATACTTGGCTAAAGCTACAACAATGCTTCAAGATAAAGCTATTTACAAAAAAATAGATAGAAATCCTTTAGTGTCTCTTCAAAACAAATTAAATAAACTGTTAGTCAACTCAAAGAACCGTGACTATATAAGCAATGACGAGTACAAAACACTCAAAATAAGTAACTCGACCTTATGCAAGGCGTATTTCCTCCCTAAAATACACAAAGACGGCATTCCACTCAGGCCTATCATTTCATCTTCCGGTTCAGCTACTTACGAATTATCTAAATATCTAGCCAGTATTCTGTCTGCGTCTGTTCTCGATCGCACTAACTACAATGTTACAGACTCTTTTGATTTTGTAAATAGGATACGTGACATAACGATTCCTCCTAACCATACGCTTGTGTCGTTTGATGTCGTCAGCCTCTTTACGAATATACCTCTTAGTCTTGTTACTGATATTGTTACTGAGAGGTGGGATATGGTGAAAGGGCACTGCAACTTCTCGTTGGAGTCTTTTTTGGATACTTTGCGGTTCCTGTTCTCTAACTTGTATTTAACTTTTGAGGATCAATGTTACTTACAAACGTTTGGAACCCCCATGGGTTCACCGATAAGCTCCGTTTTAGCGGTCATCGTGATGGACTATGTTCTAGACAACGTTTTGCCTCAGTTGGGTTTTGATGTCCCCTTTATATACAAGTTTGTAGACGACATCATTACCGTCGTTCCCAGTGATAGGATCGAGGCCACCTTGGCGGTCCTAAATAGCTTCAATAGTCATATTCAGTTTACGGTTGAGTTGGAAGGTGAAGGCGGCTTGCCATTTCTGGACTGCAGGGTTGTAAGGCGTGAAAATGGTACGGTTGCCACTGACTGGTACACTAAGCTGACATACTCCGGCCGCTACATAAATTACCACTCCGGGCATTCGTTCAGCCATAAGATCAATACTATTAGTGCAATGAAAAATAGAATAGTAAAAATATGTGATCCACAGTTTCAACATTCGGCCCTAAAAGAGCTCCAAGCTGTTTTTCTGAACAACGCTTTCCCGTTGAAATTGATTAATAAGGTACTATTTTCAACTAATACCAACAATCCCACTATTAGTATTTTTGAACCAACTAATGAAGAACCCCGTACATATATAAAATTAATGTCTCTACCTACTGTCACTGGCAAACTGAAAAAAGTGTTCCAACCTCTCCTGGCTGATAAAGTAAAAATAGTCCACCACTACCCCCTTAAACTAGCCAGAGCCTTCAGCAACATCAAGGACACTACACCACTAATGTATAGATCAAACATAATTTATTGTGTGTCTTGTAACGACTGTGAGAGTAAATATGTCGGGGTAACCACCCAATGGTTGCGCAATAGAATTGCTTTACATAGGAGTGATTGCAACACCAAGAAAACCAGATGTGCCCTGGCCTGCCATGCTATCACCAACAACCATTCTTTTGATTTTGAGAGCATCGAAATTCTTGATGCTGATTGCAACTACCGTAACAGAATGTTTCTGGAAATGTATATAAAATACGATAAGAGCCGTGGTATCATTTCATATCTTTTCAAGCTTTACGGATAGTTTAAAATTTAGTTATAACAAAATTTACAATAAGGTTAAGGCTACTAATAGAAAGAAATTTGGTAAATTGATGGGGAAAAAATGTGAGGTTAGTTTGAATTTTTTTAAGAATAATGATGGCTGGGTGGTAAATTTGTCTTCTGCTACCATCCCTGTGGACATTTTAAATTTTCTATCTTTGGGCCCTAAATTTTGCTTACCGACTGATAAAAATGATATCAATATAAGAAAGTTGTTGATGGAGGTTGAGGGTGTCCTGGCGTGCTGTGCTAATACAAATAAAGATCTGATTAGAGCTCGAGCTACAAACATTATAACCAATTACTTGTTGACTAAAAGAACAAACACCGCACTTGAAAGTTTCTTAATAGGTTTGAGAGTTAAAACAAAGTCTTTTTTAGTAGAAAATCCTAATGTCTTGGTGATAAAAGCTGACAAAGGCTCTGTCACAGTACTTATGGACAAAGAACCTTATATAGCCAAGTCTTTAGAGATGTTAGGTGACGGTAGCACTTATCAAACCATTAGCAATAATCCTTTACAAATTATTCAAACGAAAACTAATAATTTGCTAACTCAATTAAAGGAAACCAAGCATATAACTACTGAAGACTTTAAATATTTAAACATGAGAAACTCAGTTCTAAGCAAGGCCTACTTCCTACCTAAGATTCATAAGGAAAATATACCTTTAAGACCCATAATTTCATCAATTGGTTCAGCAACGTATAAATTGTCTAAGTACATGGCGCATATCCTGACGGTTTCCTTAGGTGAAAGAACTAATTATAACGTTAGGGACACCTTTGATTTCATCAGTAGCGTTAGAGATGTTAGGGTGCCATCTGATTACATGTTGATATCGCTGGATGTTGTTAGCTTGTTCACGAACATTCCGTTGAGGTTAGTTGAGATGATTGTGACCGCAAAGTGGGACTTGATTAAACGTAATTGTAATTTTACACTTGACTCTTTCCTAAATACTTTAAATTTCATTTTTTCTAACACTTATTTTACTTTTCATGATAGGATATTTTTACAGAAGTTTGGTACACCAATGGGATCTCCCATCAGTCCTATTTTGGCGCTCATAGTCATGGATTTTATTTTTGATAATGTAATCCCTTTGCTTGATTTTCGTTTACCCTTCATTTATAAGTTTGTTGACGACATAGTCACGTGTATTCCACGGGATGGTGCGGAACACATTTTATCTTGCTTTAATGATTTCAATACCCACATACAGTTTACTGTTGAGTTGGAGGAGAATAGGTCCTTGCCATTTTTGGATTGTACATTGATTCGCGATGACACCGGTGAGTTATCTACTGATTGGTACACGAAACCAACGTACTCAGGTAGATATATACATTTTCAGTCTAACCACATTTTCAGCCATAAGATCAACACGGTACATGCTATGAAGAACAGAATTTTAAAGATTTGTAGTCCACACTTTCATGCTTTGGCGCTAAATAAATTAAAAAAAGTTTTCCTCAACAACGGCTTTCCTAGTAAATTATTAAACAAAATTTTATTTTCGACTAACTCCAATTTGCATTTACCTGTCAATTTAAAAACTCCGACCTTGGATTGTAACAACCAATATAAAAAATTAGCTATGATAAGTAATTTATTTGTATTTATTTGTTTCAACCAATGCTTCCTGATAATATTAGAATAGTACACCACTACCCAAATAAATTGAATTCTTTTTTTAGCAGAATAAAAGATCAGGATGAAGATTGTTACAAATCTAATGTAATTTACTGTGTTGGTTGTGGAGATTGTGAGGCCAAATACGTGGGGGTGACCTCTCAGTGGTTGAAAAACCGTGTGTCATTACATAAGAGCGATTGTCGTACAAAAAAGACAAGATGTGCTTTGGCGCTACATTCAATAGAGAATGAACATACCTTTGATTTTGACAATATTAAAATTTTAGACTCAGATAACAACCATGGCAACAGACTGTTCTTAGAGATGTACCACATAAATTGTACGGATGACACTATCAATTTTCGAAATGATTTAGATGGCCTTAGCAACATATATTCGCTTATTATTGATATCGATAAACAAAAAAGGCTGTGAGGAATTGAAGTGTTACGTGCTTGATTTTCTTTTAAATTTACTTGATCTTTTGGCGCTAGTGTTAAAGGCGCATGTTTGACGTGTGTAATTGTTATATAAAAAAATATTTTCTGGCTTGATGTGGTCGTTTCCTTCCCTCGGTCGTCTTAGAGGTTAACACTACTTTGTCGTCGTTATGTGTTTCATTGATCTGAATTTTAAAATGTTGTATTGTACCAGAGATTTTATACATGTTAACCGTACATTTAACGGAATGGTGCTGTTGACTCTGAATTTGCTAGCCTCAGTTAACTTAAATGTAAGTAATTCTTTAATATTGTGCTATTGTAGTTTAACATGTGCTTGTATGAATTTTTAGTTTTGCCTGTCGAAGACACAATAAAGTGTCGAAATATTGCAATAATAAATGAGTTTTATTACAACGAAGTGATCGATCGACCCAACTAATATTTTACCACTATTATTTTCGATCGAAGAATTATATATCAATTTATAGAATGGGTTTTTATCATGATATTGAGACAACATATGGAAGGAACGTGATGGTACACATGAAGAACCTTTCAAATAACAACACCAGGCTGGCAAAGTTAAAGAATAGGCAGACCTTCCTTATAAAATGTCGAACAGAGTAGACCAGGGACCCTATTCTCGTCATCTTTTTGAAGCGAATGCGTGACTTTGCGAATTGAGTAGGGATATCACCGGTTGCCCTCTGGTTCGTATCTAGGGTTGTTGCTAAGAACAATAACGCACGCGCCACGCCCATACTTTTCAATCAAACGTATGGGAACGTATGGGCGTGGCGCGTGTGTTATTGTTCTTAGCAACAAACAAACTTGCTCATAGATACGGGCAACCGGTGATATCCCTACTCCATTCGTAAAGTCACGCATTCGCTTCAAAAAGATGGCGAGAATAGGGTCCCTGAAATGTCGCGCGCGCACGCGCGATCGAATTGCACCGATAGAACATGTGACTCAGCTGTCATTTCAGTTGACATTTAGTGCTAAAATATAACGAATGGAACAATTTTCATTTGCCGAACTCGCAGACATGCATGTTATTTATGGAGAAGCTCGATATAATGGAAGAAGACCTGCGCGCTTGTATCGACAAAGATTTCGACAACGTCGCCAACCTCATCATAGCATGTTTGCTAGGCTTTATTCTCGCTTGAAAGAAACTGGTAGCTTAAAACGGCATGGGGGTAGCGGTCGTCCATATTCTGCACGCACTGTTGAGTTTGAAGAAGCAGTGCTTTATCGGTTTGATAATGATCCACGCACAAGTGTTCGCGCCATTGCACACAACACAAGAGCTGCTAGGTCAACCGTTTGGCGTGTCGTCCATGAGCAACTGCTTTATCCATATCATTTCCAAAAAGTGCAAGCTATGGGTCCCGCAGACTATCCTGCGCGAGTACGTTTCTCGCGCTGGTGGTTGCAGCAGCATTTGATTGAACCCAATTTTGGCCGGTCTGTTCTATTTACTGATGAAGCATGTTTCACGAGGGACGGCTATTACAATAGCAGGAGTTATCATATTTGGGACGTTGGAAATCCTCATGCTGTAGTGCGCCGGCGTGATCAACATCAATTCTCAGTAAATATTTGGGCCGGCATTCTAGAAGACAATGTTATTGGTCCATATCTACTTCCACCACGTTTGAATGGTTTCATTTATCGACACTTCTTAGAACATGTTCTACCAGAGCTCTTGGAGGATGTTCCGCTTAACATACGACAAAAAATGCTTGTTTAGGTATCCCCTGCAACCCCTTTAAGTTTGTCGCAATCTTTATGGGACACCCTGTATATATATATATATATATATATATATATATATATATATATATATATATAACAATTAGAGGCAGCAACTCTGGAGTTACCTTTATTTCGCCTTTATTTCGTATACCGGGTGATTCAAATTCAAGCCTCACCATGGGGATCTCGCTTATTAGTGGAGATAGAGCCTATGTTTAAATTTGGCAGTTTCGTATTTTTGTGCTAATCAATTATCTGAAAAGAAATTTAAGCTATCATTATTCATTTTGAAGATATCCACAAAAAAACTGAAATTTTAAGATATCGTTTTTAATTATTTATTCAAAACCAAATGTAGCTAGACTTTTGAAACAAAAACATTCTACAGGTACTTTTTAACAAGGAATGCAGTGTCATTTTTTAATTTGAAATAACATCAAAGATGGCGGCGTAACCATGGCCAACTTTTGTATTTCTTATGGGTGCCATATTGAATTTTGGCATTCCAATGCTCGTGTTTTTTTTTTTTCATTTCCACAATGTATAACATGTTACCATTCTTTTTTTAGATAATGGTGTAATAATCAAAAACCTTCAGGTACCCAACTGGAGCTTGGTTACAGACCGCCGGAGTCGTTGCCAAGCAACGCCAGCAAAATGCACTTGGATCAAGCGGCGCCCTCAGCGTTAGGTTTGCCATTTAACCAAATAAACCTTAATTGTGGTTGATTGTGGATGTAAAATGCCGTTTACCAATAATACAAAGCGTGATATAATAAGGGTTTATTATTGTTCTCTTAGAAATGTCGCATCGTACAATATTCCTAACATTGGACGGAAATTTAGCGGACCATGAATCGTCTAGTAAACCCTGCAATTCTTATAATCCTCATAGAACTGTTGAAACTAATTAAAGAGGTATTTTAGAAATGGTAAACGTTAAATTAGATTGATTTGCAATGCTTCAACTACTGGTTTTGACATAAATGACGATTCTTGGATTTCTAAGCGGAAATTAGCCCTTAATTTGTAATTGCCGCAAACACGTGTTTACAGACCACGAACAAAGATATTGAAACCGTACAAACCCCACACAAGTCAAACTTTGCATGATGTACGAAATTATTTAATCAACAATTTCCAAATCGCTGGATTGGTAATGGTAGAGTGGTGGATCTCCTGGTTTAACTCCTCTGGACTATTTTCTTTGGGGAACTGTGAACGACAAAATTTATCACGATACTCGCAGAAATAACGACGATCTGCGGGATCGAATAACAAATGCGGTCCACGCTATTCCGGAAAGAACAGTTAGCAGAGCATAACAATAAGTGGAAAAGCGAGCACGCGTTGTGCCTTCAAGAAAATAGCGGCCAATTTGAACATTTACTTAAAAAATAATCTTTATGTTGTATAAACTTCTTTTACAATCTGAATGTTTTAAATCTAAAGCACTCTTGGGCAGTCCGGCGCCGGCGGTTTGTAACGAAGCTGCAGTTGGTTACTTGATAAGCACGACAAACAACAAGAAAAAGAAGAACGTGTTTTTTTTTTATTATTACTCCATTGTTTTAAAATATAATGCCAACATGTTATACATTTCGAAAATGAGAAAACACAAGACTATAGGAAAATGTCAAAATTCAATTAAACTCTCAATTATATCACAATCAAGGTTAATTTGGGTAAATGGCAAACCTACCTCACTTTTGTGTTGAATTAGACGATTCTTTAACCACTGCGTAGTTTGGCCGACATAACGCTTATCAAACCCATACAGGGAACACTGTACACAATGTTCGATCTATACTGGTCAGGCGTGTCATCCTTTAGCTTACCAAAGAGCTTGCCGATCGTTGCACCATGACGCTAGAATAAATAAAAGATCTTGTGCGCTGGCAACGCACTCAAATGATTTAGATCATGCATTTGACTTTACTGGTGCTGTAGTGTTGGATTGTGATAGAAACAGAAAGAGAAGATTGTTTAAAGAAATGTACCATATTAGGAACAATAACTGTGTGAACTTTAAGACAGACACTAACACTATCAGTTGCATGTACACATATATATTTCATTTATTGAACAGTTGATTGTGATACAATTTTAAATGTCGTAATTAATCACTTCGCTACCATTAATTACTTTGCGCAAGTTGATGTCTGGATTTTGGTTTCCATTGTTTTGTTTCGTTAGGTTTGCTGCAGTGACCGTATCGATGTGTTGTGTTGGCGTCCCTTGCTCGTTGATTTTATCGGTCTAACCTATAAATTTGTGACAGACGCTCCGTTTATGTGCTCGTGTTCTGCAAATAACTTATACTGGTATAATGCGCCTAGACAGAGAGGTTGTTCAGCTTTCAAAGAGTAATGGAAGATACTCTATTCTATTTCTTTCTACAATCACAACATGCTCTACGCGCATGCGCGAGCACTACGCGCATGCGCAAATTAGGCCGCAACAGTGTTGTTTGAAATTCGCGGTCAAATTCAGTCAGCGCGCCTGCCCATAGCGAACCAAAACATTTTCGCTATCGCCTTTCATACACGGAAAATTATAACATTGGTCGGATAGGGTAAGACGCAGGGACTGGTGTTCTGCTGTGAACTATTGGAAAATTTGCGTATTTCCTCTGCATTTGCTGCCGTTGCGTTGTTGGTTGCGTTGGTGTGTACTTGTTGCTGTCGCTGTGCGTTTTTAATCCTGTAAATTTATTGTAAATTGTGTATTTTAGTGCCGAAGTGTGGCTTGGGTCGTTGAACTTACCTGTTAGACTGGATGTTGGTCTTGATTGCTGGCTTTCCTGTGCTTGGGGGATTGACTGTGGCTGCTTTACCTTGCTTTGTAACACCTCACGCTCAAGGCTCTGTTGCTTGAGTGCTGATAATTGCCCGAGTTGTAAGTTTCGGTGTTGTTGCATCGTTCCGTTGTTCTTATGTCTTACACCATTTTTCTGTCCTGTAGTTTCTTCCTGATGATGCTGACATTGATTCAGTGAAATATATAGAAGTGAAAACAATCGAGTAGCTTGATTCGTGGACCTTTTCCCAAGATTTATATATATATATATATATATATATATATATATGTATATATATATGTGGGGACCTCATCATGGTAGTCATGAAAAACAATAACAGGACCACATCATGGTAGCCATGAAAAACAATAACATTTGTCAGAACATCATCGACAGAGTCACGCGTCTGCAGTCTATACAATTTTATATTCTGTAATTGTTAGATAGTTAAATAATAGTATATTATTATACAAGTTTTATAAGACGTCATATTGGCGCACGAGATGTTTTGGGCACGACGAGCGTAGCGAGGAGTGCCCAAATGGAACGAGTGCGCCAATACGTCTTATAAAACGAGTGTAATATACTATTTTTTCTACTTTGCGTCATTAATTTTATACAAATTTAGTAATTTTGGTTACTATTTTGCGCTAAATTAGAATCTAGGGTATTTTGCAGGTTCCACACTACCAGGTGGCAGTACTGTACTAACTGTCAAATGCGTAAGGTTGGGATAAAATCATGACAAAATCTAATTGTGAATAATTTTACTCTACTTTAGTCTACAAGTTTTAATAAATAATCAGTGAGGTCGTAACTATGATCATAATGGAGCTTGGGGCAACAGTGTAAACCCAACTGTGATAAAATCATGAAACATAACCTAAAAAGTTACCTTTAAAATAGAGGTTTCATATTATAATAATCTATTCTGATTATTATAATATGAAACGTGTTTGGCGGTAACTGATTAGTTACTTCAAAGAATAGTTAACGTTTACTAGCAGTTTCTACCTAGTACCACTGGCTTATACCAGTTTACACGTACATATAATTGAAACTAAATTGTAATTTCGGTGTAATAATTTATTAGAATGAGTTGCACTTAGTAAAATTACATGTGATAGAGGTAATACAAGTTCGTTGCACACAACCAGACTTAAGGCGTAGTCAAAAGCGACGGACAAAAACAAGTACGGTATTGAACCGAGCAGAATTCGGTCCAAAATGTTACCGAAAACTTATACGTTACATAAACTAAGAAATCCTCAACACTTTAAATGTACTATAGCTTCCTACGTGTATGCTGATATACAATAAACCATTTATTGCACATATACAATCCCGCAGCAGGAATTATCTACGTTCATATCTACGATGTAGGTTTGATCTTCGTATAATACCTTATTATAAAGTAAATGTGGTCCTTGAATTATATCTGAAAAGGGGATTTGATGTTTAGTTGAAAAGAATGATGACAATCACATACCCGAGTTGCAAAACATCACCGAAATGTCATGCTGGCGTATTTTGATGAACACAGCAAAACTAAAGAAAGCCCCAATCCTTTGGACATACTATAGCAGGCTACACATATGTTTATATATGTATAGAAGATTGATAATTCGCACTTTACGCGATAGCAAGCGATTAAAAAGGGAGTGTGTGGTTATGTGTTGTACGTTTGACATATGGCATTTGATATCAACAATCAATGTGTACTGTATCAGTGTGTACCAATCTTAGAAAAAAGTTACTAAAAACGATATTACAATTTGTTAATTGTAACACCGAAAACAGTGTTACAATGTGTGCATTGTGATTGCAAAGTAGAAAAAACCTTTTTCTTAACTATATTGGTGACCCCGACATGGAACAAGGGGATGAACGTCAACTCCCGATTATTGCTCCGAATCTACAAATTTCGAGGATTGCGGTTAAAATGCCATCGTTTTGGCGCAACAAGCCAAGTTTATGGTTTGCTCAACTAGAGGCGCAATTCGAACTCGCACAGATTACATTGCAGAAGACCAAGTTTGCGTACGTCATTGCGAACTTGGAAGAGCGCTACGCTGTCGAGGTAGAAGATTTAATTTCAAATCCTCCGGCAGTTGATCCATACAACGTCATTAAACGTGAACTAATTCTTCGACTTTCAACATCTGAGGAACAGCGTGTGCGGCAGCTGATTTTAGAGGAAGAATTAGGCGAAAGTACTCCATCGCAGTTTTTTAGGCGATTAAAATCACTAGCCGGAACCTCAATTCAGGACAGCCTTCTTAAAACACTTTGGCTCCAGCGTCTTCCAGCTCACTCGCAAGCTATTCTGCAGACTCAGTCAGATCTTGCCATTGAGACAATTTTAGCAACCGCAGACAAAATAGCGGAGATCCAAATGACTCCGTCAACGTCAGTTTGTGCGACTTCGAAAAGTCAATCTGACTTAGAGTCTAAAATTAATGATTTGGCAATTAAGTTGGAGTCAATTCAAAATACACTTCACCGCAGAAGAGATCGGTCGATTTCAAGATCCCGACCATCAAGTTCATCCCGTTCATCAAGTAAGATTCGCCCAGGATGGTGCTGGTACCATAGCAGATTTGGTACCAACGCAAAGAAGTGCATAAAACCATGTAATTTTTCGGCATCGGAAAACACCAACAGCGATTCGTAGCGGCGGCGTCGAATTGTGGGTCGAGTAGCCGCCTATTTGTTACTGACGCAAATAGCAAATTATCCTTTCTGGTTGACACTGGTTCTGATATTTGCTGTTTTCCGAAAATGAAGTGCAAGAAAGCTATTCCTTCGAGCTACAAACTTCAAGCCGCAAACAATAGCTTCATCAACACATACGGCACAGTCTTGTTAACTCTGAATCTTAGTCTACGGAGAAGTTTTGCATGGAACTTCGTTGTTGCTGACACAGCAGTACCTATTATTGGTTCCGATTTTGTAGCTCACTTTGGATTATTGCCGGACTGCAAAAAACGACGACTCATTGACCAGATCACCGGATTGTCAGCAACCTGTCATCGACGAAGCCATGATCAAGACAGCGTTCGTGCAGTTACTTCCAATATTCCGATTCTGTGTGAATTTCCAGCACTCACTCGTCCTTCCGGCGCTCCAAAATTTGTTCATCATAAGACAATGCACTTCATCAAGATGCTTCCAGGTCCTCCTCTTTCTTGTCGCCCACGTCGTCTTGCTCCAGACCGCTTACAACTTGCGAAGACGGAATTCGACGTCATGTTGAAGGAAGGAACTACACGACGTTCGGACAGCCCTTGGGCATCTCCTCTGCATATGGTGCCAAAGAAGACGGAAGGCTGGCGTCCGTGTGGTGATTATCGTTTACTTAACACTAGAACTATCCCAGACAGCTATCCTGTTCGCCATATCCACGATTTCACTCATCTTATAAGAGGCAGCACTGTATTTTCGACGATCCATTTAGTAAAGGCCTACAATCAAATTCCTGTCAATCCAGATGACATCCCCAAAACTGCCATCACTACACCATTTGGTCTTTTTGAGTTCCCGTACATGTCGTTCGGCCTCAGAAATGCTGGTCAGACTTTCCAACGATTCATCGATGAAGTCCTTTCTGGCTTGAATTTTTGTTACGCCTACATCGACGACATCCTTGTATTTTCGGCGAATCAAGAACAGCATAACAGTCATCTTCGCATACTCTTCAGCAGACTTGTGGACTACGGCATCATCATCAACACAAAAAAGAGTAAGTTTTGTCAGTCATCTGTTACCTTTCTTGGTTACGAAGTCTCTAGGAGCGGAACCAAAGGTTTGCCAGAGAGGATTTCGTCGCTTCAAAGCTTCCCCCGACCAACAACTGCGAAGGAGCTTCGTAGATTTTTGGGAATGATAAACTTCTATCGTCGCTTCCTTCCCGGCGCTGCAAAATTTCAAGCTCCTCTGCACTCAGCACTCATTGGTTTAAAAGGGAATCAATCAGTCATCTGGTCAGAAGAGTGTGAAACAGCTTTTACTGCCTGCAAAGAAAATCTTGCAGCTGCAACACTGTTGGTGCATCCAGATCCTTCGCTTGAGCTTGGACTTTTTACCGACGCTTCCAATTTTGCAGTTGGCGCAAGTTTGCAGCAACGAGAGAACGGCGACTGGAAACCTCTTGCGTTCTTCTCGAAGAAATTAACTTCTAGGCAGATTGATTGGCCTGCGTACTATCGAGAACTATTTGCGGTATATGCAGCTGTTCAACATTTTCGTCATATCCTAGAAGCGCAACCCTGTACAATCTTCACCGACCATAAACCTCTTACCTATGCATTCCAGCAACGACGTGAGAAACTTCCTCCGGTGCAGAATAACCAGCTGACATTCATAGCTCAGTTCACTACCGATCTCCAGCATGTCAGTGGAGCAGATTAACATTGTAGCCGACGCTTTGTCCCGCATCAATTCTATTGAAGCCCCATGCGTCGACTATAACGTTCTTGCAGACAAAACTCATTACCAATCGGTTCGTCTGGCCCAACATCCGAAGAGATTGCCACATCTGGACAAGAAGTTGTAATTCCTGTCAGCTAGCCAAAGTTCATCGCCATGTCAAAACTCCAATAGGCGTCTTCCGTCAACCTTCTAGGAGATTCCAACATATCCACGTGGACATTATTGGACCTCTTCCTCCCGTCGATTCGTACAAGTACTGCCTCACTGTCATCGATCGTTTCTCTCGATGGCCTGAAGTGTTACCACTATATGGAATCAGCGCTGAAGAAGTGGCAGATGGATTAATTCGCTGTTGGATTTCTCGTTTTGGAGTCCCAATCACCATTACAACCGATCAGGGTCGTCAGTTCGAGAGTAGTTTATTCCAAACTTTGACTAAAACCTTTGGAATGAAGCGGACACGAACAACTAGTTACCACCCACAGTGTAATGGTATGGTAGAACGGTTTTATCGTCAGTTAAAAGCGGCCCTCATGTGTCATTCCAACAGCACTTGGTTCCATGTTCTTCCTCTGGTTATGCTTGGAATTAGATCAGCTGTTAAAGAACATCTAAACGCCTCCCCCGCAGAGTTGGTCTATGGTGAACCATTACGACTCCCAGGGGAATTCTTTTCCGAAACTTCGTTAGACCCAATTCAAGACCCGTCAAATTATGTTTTAAATTTACGGAAGCTCATGAACGATCTTCGCCCAGTTTCCAGCTCTAACCACTCCTTGTCTAAGTGTTTTGTGTTTCAGGACTTGCGTACTTGCAATCAGGTTTATTTTCAAGATGATTCAGTCAGAAGACCGCTTTAACCACCTTACTCAGGTCCATTCCCAGTTGTTAGCCGAAACCAGAAGACGATAACAATCCTTGTCAATGGAAAAGAACGTTGCGTCAGCCTTGACAGAGTCAAACCCGCTTATTTTCTACAAGACCCAGATTGTCAGACGTTAACACATCCTCCATCTTCAAAGCGTTCTCACCGCCGTGTTCTCTTTCAACTTCCGAAACCCTAACCTCCGGTCTCCCTGGGGGGCTGATGTGGGGACCTCATCATGGTAGTCATGAAAAATAATAACAGGACCACATCATGGTAGCCATGAAAAACAATAACATTTGTCAGAACATCATCGACAGAGTCACGCGTCTGCAGTCTATACAATTTTATATTCTGTAATTGTTAGATAGTTAAATAAAACCTTTTTCTTAACTATATATATATATATATATATATATATATATATATATATATATATATATATATATATATATATATATATATATATATATATATATATATATATATATATATATATGTAAAAAGTCTTCGGTCATCTCGTGTAGAAAATATACTTTATTCGCAACGTTTCGACAGACTCACATCTGACATTATCTAGCGTTTAAAACTAACTACAAAACTTTAAACTATGTCAAACAAACTAGTGTCAAATGTATTTGCCCTCTATTCCTCTATGACGGTTGCCATAGTCGCACGAGCGCGACTGCGTGTCATGGGTCCACTCATGGTAACTGATGAAGCAGCCCTGCCACTGCCCGTCGAAATCACCAACCGTGTATCTTCACGGTGCCTCAGTGTTCTATGACATACAGGGTCGTAACGTACTTCCTCTAGCAGCGGCTTCCAAACACTCGATAAATTATACGCGTCATCACGCTTATTTAAGTTGTTCGGCCTTTTTGCAATTTCTATTGCCTCACGTACCACCCTAACCGCTTGTATATTGTCTTTCGAAATTATCTTTGCACTGTCAAAATTAATCTTATGCCTAGTTTCAATTCTATGAGCCGCCAAAGAATTTGCTACTAATTTATGCCTCACAGCCAATTTATGCTCTTCTATCCGCGCACTCACACGTCGGTTCGTCTGGCCGACATACGATTTATTGCACTCTCCGCAGCTAATTTCGTATACACCCTGATTTTCCAAATTGATAATATCCTTGGGTCGAGGTAGAAACGAACCTATACACGTCGCTGTTGTGAAGATCGTTTGAATACCATGTCTTCTCAACTCTCTGGAGATCCTGTCAGTGGTGCCTTTGATATAAGGTAAGCAAACCCGTCGTGTTAACTGATCATCACTCTGTTTGTCGGTATGTTCTTGGGATCTTAAGGCACTATTAATGGAAGTGTTGCTGTATCCATTCCTCTTCAGAACTCGAACTAGTGTCTGCCGCTCCTCTGCGGCGTGGTCAGCATCAGTCAGCCGTCTGGATCTAATTGCTAGCGTACGCAACACCGCGTTAAGTTGTTGTGGATGGTGATGAGATAGTGCATTCAGGTATCTATTTGTATGGGTAGGTTTTCTGTACACCGTGTATCCAAAAGTACCATCACCTTTCTTCAAAACAAGTACATCTAAGAATGGTAGCTTGCCTTCATGTTCGAGTTCCATTGTGAACTGAATGTTTCGATGACGTCCATTGAGATAATTCAAAAACATGTTTAAATTATCTCTGCCATGAGACCAAATAGCAAAAATATCATCAACGTAACGCAGCCATAACGTAGGTTTCATTGTAGACTCCGCCAGCGCCATCTCCTCAAAATTTTGCATATATAGGTTAGCTATAACAGGTGATAAAGGTGAGCCCATGGGAGCATCCTCAACCTGTCTGTACTTTCTGCCTTCAAAAGAAAAGTAGGTGTTGGTTAAGCAATGATTAGTACACCGTGTATCGAAAAGTACCATCACCTTTCTTCAAAATAAGTACATCTAAGAATGGTAGCTTGCCTTCATGTTCGAGTTCCATTGTGAACTGAATGTTACGATGACGTCCATTGAGATAATTCAAAAACATGTTTAAATTATCTCTGCCATGAGACCAAATAGCAAAAATATCATCAACGTAACGCAGCCATAACGTAGGTTTCATTGTAGACTCCGCCAGCGCCATCTCCTCAAATTATCCTCAATTATCTTCCCGATCTCTGGACCAATATGCGGTGAGTGTTTTGTCAAAGGGGTTTAATTATGCTATCACCCCACGTCGTGTACCTACTGAAGGCATCATCTGCCAGATAGAAAGAGTAGTAATACAGAATTAAGAAAACAAGACAGAAACAAAAATTTGACAATTTATTCAGGCAGCAGCTTTCGGATAATAATATGTCAGCACAAGATAATCAGCAGATAGTTCATAACTTATCTTCCCGATCTCTGGACCAATATGCGGTGAGTGTTTTGTCAAAGGGGTTTAATTATGCTATCACCCCACGTCGTGTACCTACTGAAGGCATCATCTGCCAGATAGAAAGAGTAGTACAAGGTTTGACCCAAAATGTTGCAGATAATGTAAGGCAGGAAGTAGGACACATATTACGACACAACAGACTACCAAAATCAAATATAACCAGAAAGGAGTATGAAGCATTGAAATCTTTGAAAGACGACACTTCTATTGTAGTTTTGCCGGCTGATAAAGGCAATGCTACCGTAATAATGAACGCCTCAGACTACAAGCGCAAACTACGCGACCAACTCCTAGATCCAAGTTATAAACTGATCAATACTGACCCAACTACATATTTGGAAAAGACGACAAAATCCATTATAAAACGTTTAATTGAAGACCAAGATACACAAGTTAAGTTAATACCTAGAGAGAAGTCATCAATATGCCCTAAGTTATACGGACTTCCAAAAGTACATAAATTAGACGTACCACTGAGACCAATTGTAAGCAGTATTGATTTGCCAGTTCAGCGCCTAGCAAGATATGTAGCTAGTCATTTGCAGACGTATGCAGAGGAGGCGGCTTCATATGTAAAAAATTCTACAAATTTCATCGACGTACTTAAAGATGTCAGAATATCACTTGATGATATACTAGTAAGTTTTGATGTAGTGTCGCTATTTACCAGAGTACCAGTGCAAGAAACACTTAACATAATCAGGACGTGTCACCAACCATGTGAAAATATTATGAAACTTGGCTAATCATTGCTTAACCAATACCTACTTTTCTTTTGAAGGCAGAAAGTACAGACAGGTTGAGGGTGCTCCCATGGGCTCACCTTTATCACCTGTTATAGCTAACCTATATATGCAAAATTTTGAGGAGATGGCGCTGGCGGAGTCTACAATAAAACCTACGTTATGGCTGCGTTACGTTGATGATATTTTTGCTATTTGCTCTCATGGCAGAGATAATTTAAACATGTTTTTGAATTATCTCAATGGACGTCATCGAAACATTCAGTTCACAATGGAACTCGAACATGAAGGCAAGCTACCATTCTTAGATGTACTTGTTTTGAAGAAAGGTGATGGTACTTTTGGATATACGGTGTACAGAAAACCTACCCATACAAATAGATACCTGAATGCACTATCTCATCACCATCCACAACAACTTAACGCGGTGTTGCGTACGCTAGCAATTAGATCCAGACGGCTGACTGATGCTGACCACGCCGCAGAGGAGCGGCAGACACTAGTTCGAGTTCTGAAGAGGAATGGATACAGCAACACTTCCGTTAATAGTGCCTTAAGATCCCAAGAACATACCGACAAACAGAGTGATGATCAGTTAACACGACGGGTTCGCTTACCTTATATCAAAGGCACCACTGACAGGATCTCCAGAGAGTTGAGAAGACATGGTATTCAAACGATCTTCACAACAGCGACGTGTATAGGTTCGTTTCTACCTCGACCCAAGGATATTATCAATTTGGAAAATCAGGGTGTATACGAAATTAGCTGCGGAGAGTGCAATAAATCGTATGTCGGCCAGACGAACCGACGTGTGAGTGCGCGGATAGAAGAGCATAAATTGGCTGTGAGGCATAAATTAGTAGCAAATTCTTTGGCGGCTCATAGAATTGAAACTGGGCATAAGATTAATTTTGACAGTGCAAAGATAATTTCGAAAGACAATATACAAGCGGTTAGGGTGGTACGTGAGGCAATAGAAATTGCAAAAAGGCCGAACAACTTAAATAAGCGTGACGACGCGCTTAATTTATCGAGTGTTTGGAAGCCGCTGCTAGAGGAAGTACGTTACGACCCTGTATGTCATAGAACACTGAGGCACCGTGAAGATACACGGTTGGTGATTTCGACGGGCAGTGGCAGGGCTGCTTCACCAGTTACCATGAGTGGACCCCATGACACGCAGTCGCGCTCGTGCGACTATGGCAACCGTCATAGAGGAATAGAGGGCGAGTACATTTGACACTAGTTTGTTTGACATAGTTTAAAGTTTTGTAGTTAGTTTTAAACGCTAGATAATGGCAGATGTGAGTCTGTCGAAACGTTGCGAATAAAGTATATTTTCTACACGAGATGACCGAAAACTTTTTACATATACATAACGATCGTGAAGATCTAAAGTTAAATATATATATATTTTTGTTTGGGCAGTTTCGATGGGATAACTGAAGGTAGTTTTAGTGCTATGGAAAAGTCTGGAAAACTCACCAACCTAATCCACGGCAGCTGGTTCAGCACGGATAACACTCCTCTAAATTGACCTGGTGAAGACGAAACACCTGATATGGCCAGGGGTTGAACACACGTAACACTTAGGGTCGCGTTCTCCGCGAAAAACTATATTTGAGACCGGTTGGGCGTGTAATGGGACACGAACGATGCACTCGGGTCTGCTTTCTATAGCTGAGTGAGTTTGGGTAGTGGGAAAATCATGGGGTGAAGGGAAGCGGGGGAAAACTGGATTTCCAAACATTCTGGTTCCCATAATGTAAAATAAATAACCATAAACAATCAAAATTAACTGTTGCAGCCGCAACATAGCCGCCCACCAAATTTAGTATAAATTTAGCTAAGGGAAAAAAAAAGAAAATGAACCGAACGAACAAAAATAAAACAAGTCAATTCGAAGACGGGAGCGCAACAAGTTTTGTGTCTGGGCGCTTATAAATGCCGGTGTTAGTCTGAACCTCGACGACACGGACATGGCTATCGTGACCGGGAAAAACAGTTTTAACTACGCCACAGGGCCAATGTAACGGCGCCGAATTCGGTGTGATTAGAAAAACCACATCACCGGGAGCGAGGGTTTGGGATGCCGTGGTCCACTTGGACTTCTGTTGCAAAGTTTGCAAGTATTCCGACGACCAATATCCTCCAGAAATGTTGCGTGATTTGACGAGTGAGTTGCCACCGCTTTGTCAGGGTTTCGTCACCTTCGTAGTCAGGTTCCGGGCACGATAACAACGGCGAACCGATCAGAAAATGTCCGGGGGTTAAATACTCCAACTCCTCAACATCGGAGGGTAGAGTGCACAGTGGCCGAGAATTGAGAATAGCCTCTATTTTGGCTAGAACCGTAGCGAATTCTTCGTACGTGAGAGATCGGGTGCCAACAACGCGAGTAAGGTGATGTTTGACACTTTTGACTCCGGCTTCCCACAAACCGCCAAAATGGGGTGCGGCAGGGGGATTAAAGCTCCAAATTATGTCTCTTTGCGCCAATTTGCCACCGATGCGCCGGTGCACCTCCTGGTTTCTCCAAAACTCAGTCAGTTCGCTTAAACACCGCGCGGCGCCATCAAAATTCGTACCGCAGTCACCGTAAATATTTGTACACAGTCCTCGACGTGCGATAAATCTATCAAAGGTGGCCAGAAACGTTTCTGTCGACAATTCGGTGACCGCTTCCAAGTGCACAGCGCGCGTGGCCATGCAAACAAAAATGCAAAAATAGCCCTTGCAGATTTTAGTCTTCCGGGTTGACTCTTTCAACAAGAACGGACTGGCAAAATCGACACCGACCTTAACAAAGGGACGACTGGGGTTAACGCGAGAGTGGGGTAAGTGACCCATCAATGGAGTAATCACTTGTGCGCGCAGTTTGGAGCAAATCAAACATTGAGAAACACATCGGCGAATTACTAGTCGTGACGCAATAATCCAAAAGCGTCTACCCAACAACGCTTGCAACGTGCGGGTGCCCGCGTGCATGTGAACCGTATGATAATGCTTAACAATAAGGAGGGTTAGGTGAGCGTTCTTTGGCAACAATATAGGATGTTTTTCATGGACCGCAAGGGCTGAAAACTGAAGTCTACCGCCCACCCTGAGGACGCCTGCTTGGTCCATAAAAGGGGATAACTTCTGTAACCGCTTTGAGACGTTACCAGCTTGAATCATTGAGATCTCCTCCGCATAATAAAATGCTTGGGTGTGTTTAATCAAAATTTGGAGAGAGGTCTGTAATTCTGTAGTGCTAAGGAAGCCTTTGTAAACCGGGTGCTTGCGCGTATTGCCGATAAATCGCAAAACAAAAGACATGCTAAATTTTAACTTTAATAAGTTAGAAAATCGTTGGATCCAATCTATCCAAAAATTGGTCTCTTGGGCAGCCACACATGTGAGTTTTGAGGGCTTCACGTCGGGAATGTCGTGAAGAGAATCGGGACAGAACCCAGAGAGTGGCCATAGCTCTCTACGCTGTCGCAACCAGGAAGGGCCTTGCCACCATAACGCGTGAGAGAGTATTTGTTCCGGGAATAAACCACGCGAAGCACAGTCAGCGGAATTGAAACCGGACTCGACGTGATACCAATCTGTAGCATTTGTGTGATTAGTGACTTCTACCACTCTGTTAGCTACAAAAGTTTTCAATTGATACGGGGGGGTTTTCAACCACGAAAGGGCAATGGTTGAATCACTACACAACACAAACTGAGAAATCGACAATCCATCAATTAAGAGAACCAACGACTGGAGCAATTTGGACAAAAGTACCGCAGCACACAATTCCAGTCGGGGCGCAGAGAGAGAACGTAAGGGGGCAACTCTAGTTTTCGACTTCAATAGAGAAATACCAACATTGTCTGGGGTTTCGGGACTTGATTCCGTACGCAAATAGATAACGGCGGCATAACCGTCCTCAGAAGCGTCACAGAAACCAACAATTATGCTATTAGAGCAACATTTGGGGAGAATTAATCTGGGAATTTTTACTTCAGATAGACTGGACATTTGCACCTTAAAGGTCAACCACAAGTTCAATAAAGAATTGGGAAGAGGATCATCCCAGTCGACGTTTGCCTTCCAGATATCCTGCATGAACCTCTTCGCAAGGAACACAACTGGAGAAATCCAACCTAACGGATCGAAAATTCGTGAAATGCTAGAGAGTATAGAACGTTTAGTAGCCGTTCCGACAGTGGGAGAGACGTTGTAAGTAAAAGAATCCGCTTCCGCCTCAAATCGGATACCCAAAATCTTAACTGAAGGAGATTCACCCGAGTTGATGTCCAAAGATGGCTCACGATCTTCAATTGGGACCTGTTCTAGAAATTCCGGGGAGTTACTAGTCCACTTCTTCAACGTGAAACCAGCACTCGCTAAAAGGAGAACGAGTTCATTTTTTAAATGAAGCGCTTCTTCAAGGGTTTGAACGCCTGTAACAATGTCATCAACATACACATCATTACGTAAAACTCGAGAGACCAGTGGAAAAGTCAGCTGTCCTTCAGACGCGAGCTGCTGAATGACTCTAAGTGCCAGAAATGGGGCGCACGAGAGACCATGTGACGGTTCGGAGTTCATATTCATCTATGGGTTGACCAGGATGTTCTCGCCACAAAATGTGCTGGAAACTACAGTCCGAAGGGGCCACTAAAATCTGACGATACATCTTACAGATGTCTGTAGTGAAGACAACTTGGTGACAACGAAAATTTAAAATAAGATCGCCAACATCATGCTGTAACTTCGGACCTGGCAATAAAACATCATTTAACGAAACGGTGGAATTCAATCGGGGCCAAGGTCTAGCGGAAGCATCAAAAACAACTCGAATTTTAGAGAGAGACTGGAGATCTTTATAAACACAGTGGTGGGGAATAAGATACAATCCACTTCGGTTGGTCCGCGTCATGTGTCCTAAATCTTTGTAGTCCTTCATAAAGGAACCATACGCTGCACGCAACGGATGGTTTCGACTAAGGCGAGATTCCAAATTCAAAAATCTACCATGTGCCAACTTACGAGAATAAGCAAAATCGAGAAGGGCGCCTCTTTTGAAGGGCAGAGATACTACATAGCGGCCGTTGTCTGTGCGATAGTGACTATTTACAAAATGTTCTTCGACTTCGTTGTCCTCTGGACTACTGATTGTGTTAGTCTGCGGCTCCTCCACTTCCCAGAACCGCTTCAAATCCACCTGTAAATTATCCAGACCCAACAACGAAGTGGAAGATTCCGAAGAAGAGGGAATGCCGTTGATTCTTCCCAAAAGAATCCAGCCGAATATCGTACTTATCGCCGATAAACCACAAGGGAGGGGCAAGGAGTCTGCACCTCGAAGGATGTGCGGAAACAAATCATGCGAGAACTATGTGTTGCACGTCATGACGCAACCGAGATGGCAAGCTAGCGTTGGGAAGATCAGTCGTAATTTTGGGGAGAATTACCGCAAGAGTCGACAAGAGAATGGGAGGGTCCTGCGTAGACTGCAATTCACACAAAGCTTTGCCTTTTGCGCAAGAAATAGTTGTATTTCCTAAACCTAAAATTGGAGTACTTTTAGACTTTATGTTCAAACGCAAACGGTTAACACACGCTGAGGTAATAAAAGAGAGTTGAGATCCCGAATCAATCATCAATCTCACTTTCTGTAAACTCCCATGACCATCCTTAATGAGAGCGACCGCAATGCCGAGCAATACTGTGGTAGGAGTGTTACACGAAAGAGCATGAGATACTGCACCTCTGGATTCATGACTTGGGTTTCGAGAGGGGATATCATCTTTAGCGAAATCAAAATGTAACAAGGAATGATGTTTTCCATTACACGTTCTACAAGTATATTTTGACTGACAGTCTTTAATCATGTGAGAATTAGCAAAACAATTAAAACAGAGTTTGTTCGTCTTAACAAGCTCACGCCGTTGGTTGACGCTAAGTGAGAAATATTCTTCACACCTGGACAATCGATGGGGTCCTCTACAACGAGGGCATTGTAAGGTGTTTTCCGCGAAGTGAAACGAGCGCTTGGGACTGGGCATCGTTGCTTTAGTCTTAAAAGTCTGACGGGGTGTTGCATGCGATTGAGAGAGCTCCAAAGCCTGACATTTCTCTCGAAGAGACGACAAAAAATCATGGGCAGTGGGAAATTGCTTTTTGCCAAAGCGCAATTCAAATTTCTGCCGAGTCGTGCAATCCGCACGCCGCAATAATAAAGACAATAAAATGAAATCCGCTAAATCGGGAATTTTGGACTTGCTCAACGCTAGCAAATTGTCATGAGCAGTAATGTAAAATGACTGCAAACTCTCGTATGAATCATCAGACAGTGGCTTTAAATTGAGAAGAGAGTCCAAATAGTGAATGGATAAAACGCGAGTGTCGTTATATCGTTCGAGCAACGATTGCCATGCGGTACCATAATTCGCGGTCGTAAGCGGGAGAGAGCTGACAACACTATTTGCCGTACCCTTCGTTGACAGCAACAAATAATGGAATTTATCAATGTCTGACAAACTAGTGTTAGTGTGAATTAGTGACGAAAAAGTGTCAAAGAAGTACTGCCAGTTTTTCAAAGTTCCGTCGAACACGGGCAACTGCAAGTCCGGCAATTGTATTGGACGCTGTGGTCCAGCGGGGGCGTTCGAACTTGACGCGACGTTGACTTCTTTGTTGAGAGAGGCCTTAGCGGCAACAATATTGTAAAACTCTGTATTGTATGCGCAAAGCTTTGCAACATCAGCAGTGTACTCTTCCATCTTGTCCAACTTAACGCAATTGCTACGAATGTCCGAATGCGTGCGCTTAAATATATCAAACGTTAAATCAAGATTCTTGCAGCGCGCCAAAAATAACGAACGAGAATTTGGTTCGGCAATGTTTGGAACTAACGCGCCGGTGTCCTGGATATCCTGCAGCGCTTCGTCGCGCGAAAGCCGCAACTCGACTAGGTAGCGCGCCATCCTTTCCGTTTCGGATCGGGACATATCGCGAAAGACCGGGAGAGAGGGAGCGAGAGGTAGAGAGAGGGGGCGACCTAGCGGGAGAGGGCCAGAGAGGGAGAGAGAGGGAGCGAGATGGAGCGAGAGAGGGGGAGCTACGGTTCAGACTAGCAACAGGGCGACCGCAAAAACTAGAATTCAAAAACACGGACTCTTCGAACAAACCGGGAAATAAAGTATGGCTACAAGATCCAATAAATGAACAACGAAAAATACCAATTTGATGAGCAATTATCCGGCTGTCTCGACGGACCAGAATGTTTGGGCAGTTTCGATGGGATAACTGAAGGTAGTTTTAGTGCTATGGAAAAGTCTGGAAAACTCACCAACCTAATCCACGGCACGGATAACACTCCTCTAAATTGACCTGGTGAAGACGAAACACTTGATATAGCCAGGGGTTGAACACACGTAACACTTAGGGTCGCGTTCTCCGCGAAAAACTATATTTGAGACGGGTTGGGCGTGTAGTGGGACACGAACGATGCACTCGGGTCTGCTTTCTATAGCTGAGTGAGTTTGGGTAGTGGGAAAATCATGGGGTGAAGGGAAGCGGGGGAAAACTGGATTTCCAAACATTCTGGTTCCCATAATGTAAAATAAATAACCATAAACAATCAAAATTAACTGTTGCAGCCGCAACACATATATATATATATATATATATATATATATATATATATATATATATATATATATATATATATATATATATATACAAGGGAAAATGGTTATTACGTAAACTCGTCAGTAATATAGAATCAAACTAAAGAAGCGAATGATAATTAACCCAGGTGAGGATAATTTTTGGAAAAAACACCTCCGCCTGGATTTGAACCAGGAACCCTCCAATTGCTGGTTGAAAGCTCTCCCAGTTGAGCTACAGAGGCGATGGAAATTTATAGGTTTTATTTGTCACTTCAGGACCTGCAATCCGAGTTTTCGAATTAAACAAACCCGTCGTGACACCTATTGGGGCTAGATGGAAGTTTGGTAACTAGGAATCGCTAATGTTTATTGCTAAACAGCTCATATAGATGAATAAATTCAAGGGAAAATGGTTATTACGTAAACTCGTCCGTAATATAGAATCAAACTAAAGAAGCGAATGATAATTAACCCAGGTGAGGATAATTTTTGGAAAAAACACCTCCGCCTGGATTTGAACCAGGAACCCTCCAATTGCCGGTTGAAAGCTCTCCCAGTTGAGCTACAGAGGCGATGGAAATTTATAGGTTTTATTTGTCACTTCAGGACCTGCAATCCGAGTTTTCGAATTAAACAAACCCGTCGTGACACCTATTGGGGCTAGATGGAAGTTTGGTAACTAGGAATCGCTAATGTTTATTGCTAAACAGCTCATATAGATGAATAAATTCAAGGGAAAATGGTTATTACGTAAACTCGTCAGTAATATAGAATCAAACTAAAGAAGCGAATGATAATTAACCCAGGTGAGGATAATTTTTGGAAAAAACACCTCCGCCTGGATTTGAACCAGGAACCCTCCAATTGCCGGTTGAAAGCTCTCCCAGTTGAGCTACAGAGGCGATGGAAATTTATAGGTTTTATTTGTCACTTCAGGACCTGCAATCCGAGTTTTCGAATTAAACAAACCCGTCGTGACACCTATTGGGGCTAGATGGAAGTTTGGTAACTAGGAATCGCTAATGTTTATTGCTAAACAGCTCATATAGATGAATAAATTCAAGGGAAAATGGTTATTACGTAAACTCGTCAGTAATATAGAATCAAACTAAAGAAGCGAATGATAATTAACCCAGGTGAGGATAATTTTTGGAAAAAACACCTCCGCCTGGATTTGAACCAGGAACCCTCCAATTGCCGGTTGAAAGCTCTCCCAGTTGAGCTACAGAGGCGATGGAAATTTATAGGTTTTATTTGTCACTTCAGGACCTGCAATCCGAGTTTTCGAATTAAACAAACCCGTCGTGACACCTATTGGGGCTAGATGGAAGTTTGGTAACTAGGAATCGCTAATGTTTATTGCTAAACAGCTCATATAGATGAATAAATTCAAGGGAAAATGGTTATTACGTAAACTCGTCAGTAATATAGAATCAAACTAAAGAAGCGAATGATAATTAACCCAGGTGAGGATAATTTTTGGAAAAAACACCTCCGCCTGGATTTGAACCAGGAACCCTCCAATTGCCGGTTGAAAGCTCTCCCAGTTGAGCTACAGAGGCGATGGAAATTTATAGGTTTTATTTGTCACTTCAGGACCTGCAATCCGAGTTTTCGAATTAAACAAACCCGTCGTGACACCTATTGGGGCTAGATGGAAGTTTGGTAACTAGGAATCGCTAATGTTTATTGCTAAACAGCTCATATAGATGAATAAATTCAAGGGAAAATGGTTATTACGTAAACTCGTCAGTAATATAGAATCAAACTAAAGAAGCGAATGATAATTAACCCAGGTGAGGATAATTTTTGGAAAAAACACCTCCGCCTGGATTTGAACCAGGAACCCTCCAATTGCCGGTTGAAAGCTCTCCCAGTTGAGCTACAGAGGCGATGGAAATTTATAGGTTTTATTTGTCACTTCAGGACCTGCAATCCGAGTTTTCGAATTAAACAAACCCGTCGTGACACCTATTGGGGCTAGATGGAAGTTTGGTAACTAGGAATCGCTAATGTTTATTGCTAAACAGCTCATATAGATGAATAAATTCAAGGGAAAATGGTTATTACGTAAACTCGTCAGTAATATAGAATCAAACTAAAGAAGCGAATGATAATTAACCCAGGTGAGGATAATTTTTGGAAAAAACACCTCCGCCTGGATTTGAACCAGGAACCCTCCAATTGCCGGTTGAAAGCTCTCCCAGTTGAGCTACAGAGGCGATGGAAATTTATAGGTTTTATTTGTCACTTCAGGACCTGCAATCCGAGTTTTCGAATTAAACAAACCCGTCGTGACACCTATTGGGGCTAGATGGAAGTTTGGTAACTAGGAATCGCTAATGTTTATTTCTAAACAGCTCATATAGATGAATAAATTCAAGGGAAAATGGTTATTACGTAAACTCGTCAGTAATATAGAATCAAACTAAAGAAGCGAATGATAATTAACCCAGGTGAGGATAATTTTTGGAAAAAACACCTCCGCCTGGATTTGAACCAGGAACCCTCCAATTGCCGGTTGAAAGCTCTCCCAGTTGAGCTACAGAGGCGATGGAAATTTATAGGTTTTATTTGTCACTTCAGGACCTGCAATGCGAGTTTTCGAATTAAACAAACCCGTCGTGACACCTATTGGGGCTAGATGGAAGTTTGGTAACTAGGAATCGCTAATGTTTATTGCTAAACAGCTCATATAGATGAATAAATTCAAGGGAAAATGGTTATTACGTAAACTCGTCAGTAATATAGAATCAAACTAAAGAAGCGAATGATAATTAACCCAGGTGAGGATAATTTTTGGAAAAAACACCTCCGCCTGGATTTGAACCAGGAACCCTCCAATTGCCGGTTGAAAGCTCTCCCAGTTGAGCTACAGAGGCGATGGAAATTTATAGGTTTTATTTGTCACTTCAGGACCTGCAATCCGAGTTTTCGAATTAAACAAACCCGTCGTGACACCTATTGGGGCTAGATGGAAGTTTGGTAACTAGGAATCGCTAATGTTTATTGCTAAACAGCTCATATAGATGAATAAATTCAAGGGAAAATGGTTATTACGTAAACTCGTCAGTAATATAGAATCAAACTAAAGAAGCGAATGATAATTAACCCAGGTGAGGATAATTTTTGGAAAAAACACCTCCGCCTGGATTTGAACCAGGAACCCTCCAATTGCCGGTTGAAAGCTCTCCCAGTTGAGCTACAGAGGCGATGGAAATTTATAGGTTTTATTTGTCACTTCAGGACCTGCAAGCCGAGTTTTCGAATTAAACAAACCCGTCGTGACACCTATTGGGGCTAGATGGAAGTTTGGTAACTAGGAATCGCTAATGTTTTGTAACGCCTTTTTTTTCGCAAAAATACCAAAGACCTAAAGTTGCCGAAGAAACACCAAAATACGTCGACTTCTACCAAACCTGTGCTGCTCATGCGTTTCTCCCGGATGCTCCGGCCAACCAGGGAGGTGGTCGTGGGACAGTAACCAAACGGTTCCTTAATACGATGTTCTAGGGCGCCACGTCAGTCTTAATCCGTTGGAGAAACAGCACTTGACTACGAAAGTGCAGCTGAAATAAAGGCAACACAGGGAACAAGCAAAGCAAATGTATCTTCAACCAATTTATTAGCCTCCAAAAGTCAACGATGATATCGCCAATATAATCTGCATCGGTATACAGGTACACAATAATTCGTGGTACAGCCAAAAGTACCACGCAGATGCTACGCCGAAGGCTTGCTTATAATTGGGAATGCACACAAACAAAACAATAAAAACTCAAACAATTCAACACACTTAAGGGCTTCGAGCCCAAACCGCAAATCGTAAAGATAGAAAAATAATAATAGCGACCGACACGAAGCTTGGCCAAACCGCGCCGCGACTCGCTGTAGATTTGGGTAAAATCCCAAGACAATTACCGCAACCGTCTATGTTGAAAAGCTGATAACAAACAACATTAATATAAAAGGCAATCAATAACCAAGACGGCAACCCGTCCCAAAAGGAAATTAAATTCCCATCGGCACTCAACTTGGCTACGCCCAATTGAGAAAATACAATAAACTCCGAAGCCACTAACGGCTTCCGTTAAAAATTCTTGAACGATCAAAGGAAATTATACCAGCGGATACCAGTTATCCGAATTAAATTCAGAATCCACAAAAATAAATACTGTAACGGGTAATCAAAATTACGAGTACGTAAGGCAAACTCGAAATTAAAGACAAAGGTAATTAATAACACAGACGGGTTGAGCACCGATGGTCCGAGCGATATCTTCGGATAATTAAACACTTAACAATCAATAACACTGAGCTGAAGGCTCCGGAATGGACAACGATTACTAAATCGTAGCCACACTAATCTAATATTAATCAAATGCGCCACCATAAAAAGGTGTGCGAGCGGAAGGCTCCTCGACGGGTAACGATTACACAATCGTAGCGATACTAACTACTAATCAACAAAAGGCACAACCAAAAAAAGATATACGAGCTGCCTGCTCCTTCGAGGGACAACGAGCGTCCGCCACAGCTGATCGGAAAAATATAGGACCTCTGACCTTTATCCGGAGCTTCGAGACACTGTTTGCCACCTACAGACGCTCCGATGCTAGCGTTGGATCCTCCACGACGGATAATAATCACCGCACGTGCCGGTCCCGTCACGGTGCCACCAACTCCGACTCGATATACTTCGAAAAGGTCTCGTACTAGATGTCGAAGGACCTACGCAGGGTCTCTTGCCTCGTACCAGGTGACTACTGACTTACGAAGGGTCTCTCGCTTCGTGCTAGGTGACTACGAACGTTCGAGGGGTCTCCGGCCTCGTATTAGGTGCCTAAAAAGAGGAAATAGTCGTAGAATCGACCCACCAATTGCCACCAGACAATCTCATCGAATCTAAAGAGAGCTTACCCAAAAATAGATGGACACTGGGCCTACGTGAACGTGATAGAAGTTCGTTTAAATCCGCACAATGGCGTGGTGGCCAGATTTCCACTAAATCAACAACCTGGACACCTGTTGAAGCCTGGTCGAGATAAATCCGCACTACGGCGATAAGGGGGACCTCCAAACTACCAAAATCCTCTCCTATAATTCTCAACGGGCTTCCAAAAATCTATCACACGTGTACACTCCAAGATGATTGACAAGACAAGACGCCGGAAAAGCACGCTGCAAGCCGCACTACGGCCACGAAAAATAACGGCCGGAAACGCAGAAAAAACGGAAACCTAGAATTTCTGTCGGAATAGGGAAACCAAGGGAAAGTTAAACCAAGTAACAGCGGCGAACTATAGTACAAAGTAAACAACGATTTTGCAAGACAAAATTCCGTGAATCCAAACAGTAAAAACCGTGGGATCTAATTAAATGTAAATGACGGGGGCGTGGCCTCGGCAATTTTGCGCGCGGAAACCCGATGCTAGCAGCGTTTCACACCCTGCCGAGTTCCTGCCGAGCTCCACCAAGTTGCCCTAGACAGCGATAGATGGCGCTACCCATACGGAATATCAAACAAATCACGCAGAACAATTCGCCGCGTTACACTCCCCCTCTCCTCTCACAGAGGAAAATTTCCACGAAAGTTTCCGACCCAGATCCAAAGGAGCGAACCGAACGCATCAAACTGCAAACCCGTGTGTCCAACGATGCCTCCACACCAACAACTCAACTACCAAGCAATAAAAAAGCTTGAGGGGCCAGCACCAGATGCCAAGGCGGTGCAACGACAACAGTAGGGAGGGGAAAAGGTATGGGGAGAGGACAACACAAAAGAAGGAAGGGACGGGCAGTGGCGTAAGATGCGGAAAAGTGCATCAAACCTCGTTCGTACCCATCGACAGCACTGGAAACCAGCAATAACACATAGGGACAGGAACCAAGGAACTCACCACTGCTGCCACCGCACAACCCCAACACCAGGCACCGACGACTCGCGCCCCGAAAACAAAAAATAGAGCTGACCACAGCTCTCAACAAAAAGGGTACCACCCAACAACAAAAAGAAACTACGATAAGCAAGACAAAAACCCAGGGGACACCAGAACAAACCCCTGGGGTGGTGGTACTAACAAACAGAGAAATCCCAAACCTAAGGAAGACGGCCAATCAACCGAAATACCGCCAACCGAAGTATAACGTCAAAATGACGACAAAGCTAACAACCTAGCCGAAATCGTTTTGCAACGATGAGGAGTCCTCACGCATTGTGAGACGCTCCCTTTCCCGATCCCTACAAGAGATGATGGTAGGTGGAAGTCTTCCGTGGCCTTTTACCAGACTCTTACTGGTGGCAGGTTCGCCGTGTCCGTATTCTGTAAGCCCCGGAACACAGAGCGCTGGTGCACAACACTGAAACAACAGCACCTACAAAACAAAACGAAACACAGCAAACCCCAAAATTACCAAGCGCTGGGAAACGCATCAACAACGACCCACAAGGCCACGCTCAACAGGGAGCGAACAATCCGGCACCATGCCACAAATACGCCATCACGGCAGACGCCAACCTCGCCAATCCAGACACGAAGAAGGGTCCTACAAACTAAATAACAACCACGAGCTCCCCGTTCCGTCACGGAAGAAGGCAAAAGGCATGCATAAAATCCGCAGAGCGACAAACCGATCATCTCCTCCAGATCCGAAAAGGGTACCCGCACCAACACGGGAATCCACTGGAACTCCTGCAAAACAAAGATATAACAAAACCCACAACACCCGAGAACGAAATTCTATGACAACATAAGTTCGCCAATCCCAATCAAAGAAGCAAAGCCAAGACCAAAAAAAAAAGAAACTAGACCCAACCGGCAAAGTCCAAGACCTAATTATCTCCTCCCAATTAATGATTAATGGCCCCACGTTGGGCGCCAATGTAACGCCTTTTTTTTCGCAAAAATACCAAAGACCTAAAGTTGCCGAAGAAACACCAAAATACGTCGACTTCTACCAAACCTGTGCTGCTCATGCGTTTCTCCCGGATGCTCCGGCCAACCAGGGAGGTGGTCGTGGGACAGTAACCAAACGGTTCCTTAATACGATGTTCTAGGGCGCCACGTCAGTCTTAATCCGTTGGAGAAACAGCACTTGACTACGAAAGTGCAGCTGAAATAAAGGCAACACAGGGAACAAGCAAAGCAAATGTATCTTCAACCAATTTATTAGCCTCCAAAAGTCAACGATGATATCGCCAATATAATCTGCATCGGTATACAGGTACACAATAATTCGTGGTACAGCCAAAAGTACCACGCAGATGCTACGCCGAAGGCTTGCTTATAATTGGGAATGCACACAAACAAAACAATAACAACTCAAACAATTCAACACACTTAAGGGCTTCGAGCCCAAACCGCAAATCGTAAAGATAGAAAAATAATAATAGCGACCGACACGAAGCTTGGCCAAACCGCGCCGCGACTCGCTGTAGATTTGGGTAAAATCCCAAGACAATTACCGCAACCGTCTATGTTGAAAAGCTGATAACAAACAACATTAATATAAAAGGCAATCAATAACCAAGACGGCAACCCGTCCCAAAAGGAAATTAAATTCCCATCGGCACTCAACTTGGCTACGCCCAATTGAGAAAATACAATAAACTCCGAAGCCACTAACGGCTTCCGTTAAAAATTCTTGAACGATCAAAGGAAATTATACCAGCGGATACCAGTTATCCGAATTAAATTCAGAATCCACAAAAATAAATACTGTAACGGGTAATCAAAATTACGAGTACGTAAGGCAAACTCGAAATTAAAGACAAAGGTAATTAATAACACAGACGGGTTGAGCACCGATGGTCCGAGCGATATCTTCGGATAATTAAACACTTAACAATCAATAACACTGAGCTGAAGGCTCCGGAATGGACAACGATTACTAAATCGTAGCCACACTAATCTAATATTAATCAAATGCGCCACCATAAAAAGGTGTGCGAGCGGAAGGCTCCTCGACGGGTAACGATTACACAATCGTAGCGATACTAACTACTAATCAACAAAAGGCACAACCAAAAAAAGATATACGAGCTGCCTGCTCCTTCGAGGGACAACGAGCGTCCGCCACAGCTGATCGGAAAAATATAGGACCTCTGACCTTTATCCGGAGCTTCGAGACACTGTTTGCCACCTACAGACGCTCCGATGCTAGCGTTGGATCCTCCACGACGGATAATAATCACCGCACGTGCCGGTCCCGTCACGGTGCCACCAACTCCGACTCGATATACTTCGAAAAGGTCTCGTACTAGATGTCGAAGGACCTACGCAGGGTCTCTTGCCTCGTACCAGGTGACTACTGACTTACGAAGGGTCTCTCGCTTCGTGCTAGGTGACTACGAACGTTCGAGGGGTCTCCGGCCTCGTATTAGGTGCCTAAAAAGAGGAAATAGTCGTAGAATCGACCCACCAATTGCCACCAGACAATCTCATCGAATCTAAAGAGAGCTTACCCAAAAATAGATGGACACTGGGCCTACGTGAACGTGATAGAAGTTCGTTTAAATCCGCACAATGGCGTGGTGGCCAGATTTCCACTAAATCAACAACCTGGACACCTGTTGAAGCCTGGTCGAGATAAATCCGCACTACGGCGATAAGGGGGACCTCCAAACTACCAAAATCCTCTCCTATAATTCTCAACGGGCTTCCAAAAATCTATCACACGTGTACACTCCAAGATGATTGACAAGACAAGACGCCGGAAAAGCACGCTGCAAGCCGCACTACGGCCACGAAAAATAACGGCCGGAAACGCAGAAAAAACGGAAACCTAGAATTTCTGTCGGAATAGGGAAACCAAGGGAAAGTTAAACCAAGTAACAGCGGCGAACTATAGTACAAAGTAAACAACGATTTTGCAAGACAAAATTCCGTGAATCCAAACAGTAAAAACCGTGGGATCTAATTAAATGTAAATGACGGGGGCGTGGCCTCGGCAATTTTGCGCGCGGAAACCCGATGCTAGCAGCGTTTCACACCCTGCCGAGTTCCTGCCGAGCTCCACCAAGTTGCCCTAGACAGCGATAGATGGCGCTACCCATACGGAATATCAAACAAATCACGCAGAACAATTCGCCGCGTTACAGTTTATTGCTAAACAGCTCATATAGATGAATAAATTCAAGGGAAAATGGTTATTACGTAAACTCGTCAGTAATATAGAATCAAACTAAAGAAGCGAATGATAATTAACCCAGGTGAGGATAATTTTTGGAAAAAACACCTCCGCCTGGATTTGAACCAGGAACCCTCCAATTGCCGGTTGAAAGCTCTCCCAGTTGAGCTACAGAGGCGATGGAAATTTATAGGTTTTATTTGTCACTTCAGGACCTGCAATCCGAGTTTTCGAATTAAACAAACCCGTCGTGACACCTATTGGGGCTAGATGGAAGTTTGGTAACTAGGAATCGCTAATGTTTATTGCTAAACAGCTCATATAGATGAATAAATTCAAGGGAAAATGGTTATTACGTAAACTCGTCAGTAATATAGAATCAAACTAAAGAAGCGAATGATAATTAACCCAGGTGAGGATAATTTTTGGAAAAAACACCTCCGCCTGGATTTGAACCAGGAACCCTCCAATTGCCGGTTGAAAGCTCTCCCAGTTGAGCTACAGAGGCGATGGAAATTTATAGGTTTTATTTGTCACTTCAGGACCTGCAATGCGAGTTTTCGAATTAAACAAACCCGTCGTGACACCTATTGGGGCTAGATGGAAGTTTGGTAACTAGGAATCGCTAATGTTTATTGCTAAACAGCTCATATAGATGAATAAATTCAAGGGAAAATGGTTATTACGTAAACTCGTCAGTAATATAGAATCAAACTAAAGAAGCGAATGATAATTAACCCATGTGAGGATAATTTTTGGAAAAAACACCTCCGCCTGGATTTGAACCAGGAACCCTCCAATTGCCGGTTGAAAGCTCTCCCAGTTGAGCTACAGAGGCGATGGAAATTTATAGGTTTTATTTGTCACTTCAGGACCTGCAATCCGAGTTTTCGAATTAAACAAACCCGTCGTGACACCTATTGGGGCTAGATGGAAGTTTGGTAACTAGGAACCGGCAATTGGAGGGTTCCTGGTTCAAATCCAGGCGGCCAAAAATTATCCTCACCTGGTTTAATTATCATTCGCTTCTTTAGTTTGATTCTATATTACTGACGAGTTTACGTAATAACCATTTTCCCTTGAATGTATTCATCTATATGAGCTGTTTAGCAATAAACATTAGCCATTCCTAGTTACCAAACTTCCATCTAGCCCCAATAGGTGTCACGACGGGTTTGTTTAATTCGAAAACTCGGATTGCAGGTCCTGAAGTGACAAATAAAACCAATAAATTTCCATCGCCTCTGTAGCTCAACTGGGAGAGCTTTCAACCGGCAATTGGAGGGTTCCTGGTTCAAATCCAGGCGGAGGTGTTTTTTCCAAAAATTATCCTCACCTGGGTTAATTATCATTCGCTTCTTTAGTTTGATTCTATATTACTGACGAGTTTACGTAATAACCATTTTCCCTTGAATTTATTCATCTATATGAGCTGTTTAGCAATAAACATTAGCGATTCCTAGTTACCAAACTTCCATCTAGCCCCAATAGGTGTCACGACGGGTTTGTTTAATTCGAAAACTCGGATTGCAGGTCCTGAAGTGACAAATAAAACCTATAAATTTCCATCGCCTCTGTAGCTCAACTGGGAGAGCTTTCAACCGGCAATTGGAGGGTTCCTGGTTCAAATCCAGGCGGAGGTGTTTTTTCCAAAAATTATCCTCACCTGGGTTAATTATCATTCGCTTCTTTAGTTTGATTCTATATTACTGACGAGTTTACGTAATAACCATTTTCCCTTGAATTTATTCATCTATATGAGCTGTTTAGCAATAAACATTAGCGATTCCTAGTTACCAAACTTCCATCTAGCCCCAATAGGTGTCACGACGGGTTTGTTTAATTCGAAAACTCGTATTGCAGGTCCTGAAGTGACAAATAAAACCTATAAATTTCCATCGCCTCTGTAGCTCAACTGGGAGAGCTTTCAACCGGCAATTGGAGGGTTCCTGGTTCAAATCCAGGCGGAGGTGTTTTTTCCAAAAATTATCCTCACCTGGGTTAATTATCATTCGCTTCTTTAGTTTGATTCTATATTACTGACGAGTTTACGTAATAACCATTTTCCCTTGAATTTATTCATCTATATGAGCTGTTTAGCAATAAACATTAGCGATTCCTAGTTACCAAACTTCCATCTAGCCCCAATAGGTGTCACGACGGGTTTGTTTAATTCGAAAACTCGGATTGCAGGTCCTGAAGTGACAAATAAAACCTATAAATTTCCATCGCCTCTGTAGCTCAACTGGGAGAGCTTTCAACCGGCAATTGGAGGGTTCCTGGTTCAAATCCAGGCGGAGGTGTTTTTTCCAAAAATTATCCTCACCTGGGTTAATTATCATTCGCTTCTTTAGTTTGATTCTATATTACTGACGAGTTTACGTAATAACCATTTTCCCTTGAATTTATTCATCTATATGAGCTGTTTAGCAATAAACATTAGCGATTCCTAGTTACCAAACTTCCATCTAGCCCCAATAGGTGTCACGACGGGTTTGTTTAATTCGAAAACTCGGATTGCAGGTCCTGAAGTGACAAATAAAACCTATAAATTTCCATCGCCTCTGTAGCTCAACTGGGAGAGCTTTCAACCGGCAATTGGAGGGTTCCTGGTTCAAATCCAGGCGGAGGTGTTTTTTCCAAAAATTATCCTCACCTGGGTTAATTATCATTCGCTTCTTTAGTTTGATTCTATATTACTGACGAGTTTACGTAATAACCATTTTCCCTTGAATTTATTCATCTATATGAGCTGTTTAGCAATAAACATTAGCGATTCCTAGTTACCAAACTTCCATCTAGCCCCAATAGGTGTCACGACGGGTTTGTTTAATTCGAAAACTCGGATTGCAGGTCCTGAAGTGACAAATAAAACCTATAAATTTCCATCGCCTCTGTAGCTCAACTGGGAGAGCTTTCAACCGGCAATTGGAGGGTTCCTGGTTCAAATCCAGGCGGAGGTATTTTTTCCAAAAATTATCCTCACCTGGGTTAATTATCATTCGCTTCTTTAGTTTGATTCTATATTACTGACGAGTTTACGTAATAACCATTTTCCCTTGAATATATATATATATATAAACGTATGTGATTGCTTGGGAAATACGAAGTAAAGTAAAGTAAAGTAGGGCGAAGTAAAAGAAACTCCTTTAGTCTACGTTCAAATTTTGGTTTTTAATAAAAACTTCTTCAGGAACAAGGTTTTCGAAACAAAACACAGGCTTCAGTCAATATAGAACCCTACAAACTTATAAATAGTGAACAAAAATAGTTTCTACTTACACATGGAGTAGGACAAAAGCTTGCCAGGAGAAATCAACATTATCACAAGCAACACATCAACGCACTCATCTACTTGACACATTTATAAACATTTAGAACGATGCAACACAATATAAACAAATTCAAACCAAGGGGACACATGTCTCCTGCAGGACTGACAACAGGTTATGAGGAACATGTCAAAGAAAAACGAAACACATCAACTTTGAACGTTAGGGTCACCAACATCGATACCAACTCCGTCGTGTGAATTTTTGAAACTTTGGTTGATTAAAAAGGATTAAATGGTGCTTAATTTACCTGTGTCGGATTTAAAATTCAAGCAAATGTTTCTGTTCGATTGAATGTAAAACATTTCCAGAAAAAGTCTGGCTTTGTAATTACTTTCAGCGGCCACAATTTCAGTACCTATCGCCCCACTTCATTTCATGGTTACAGTCAGTGGCATGTTGTGCTACTGCACAATTTTTTCTCCGTAATTTAGCGTCACTTTGTGTAGGGAAATACGCGATTTAAGCCACTGACTGGTCTGACCATAGTATTTAAGGGGGCAACCACCGCACGGAATACAATAAATTACGTTGGAGTTTAATAATTGAGGGGTTTGGTCTTTGACATTTGAGAAAATATTACTAATGGACTTTTTATTACCGACAACAACACGAAAATCATCATTCCTAAATAAAGCAACCAGTTTGGAAAAAATACCATCAATTTCGGTGAGTTTTTCGTACTTGACATGGGAAACAGTGCAACCATCATCTATCGCATGTTCGCGAAATGGGCTGTTAAAAATTAGTTTTTGAACCAGTGATCTCGGGTACCCATTATTCACGAACGTCTCGCTCAAGTGACGCAAGTTCCCGTCAATGAATGAGGGGTGTCCCGGCCGGTTTGGTAATATGTCCCGGCTAAAATTGTTTTGGAATTTATATCAGTAACAAATCACTCAGATCAAAAGATTGATTGATTTTATTGTCAAACTAGTGAATCAGGTATAATTCTTGGTCGGTAGAACACATCCAGCTTTGAAACTTTCAAATGGTAGAATTTTGGAAATCTAAAAAAGCCTCAAGTCATATTTTCTTTGCCAAGAAAAAGGCTTTCAGTTTACTACTTTTCGATACTTATTGAGAGATAAACAAAATAATGATGATATAGGGGTAACAACTCCGTTGCTAACAGGCAACAGAGCGACTAGCCGATTAGTATTGTAACAATATTAAGTATCGACAGCCAAAGAAACACAAAGTTGATTGCTAAACTAATTGTTTATAACGTTTTAAAAATTACTGAGCGACGATATTCCATACGTCAAAATGCAGACTACTTATCTAAATTAGTTAGTTACTATTTCCCGTTCTGTAGCAAACAACCTTTAAATCACAATAATTTGCATATACTTTCTATGCAAGCTTTCAGATATACTACGAAAAACATAACAGAAAAGATGTTATAACTTTTACAAAAATTAAATGTATAGGAAATGGAATAAAAATTGTTACATATGTTTGCTTCATATGACAAATTAGTAGGTAATTAATCGTTGTATTTACTCATTTACGCTCTTTGTGGCATACAACCCCTAAATCACAGTAATATTGTCTACTACTTCTTTGAGCATTGCAGTAAAAATTACATATCTTTACAACAGAAAAATGTATAACTTTTACAAAAACTGTTTAAATCCTTTTCTCTTAGGCCAAATTATAGGTAATTGATTGGGATTATTCTTTAAATGACTACATTAAAAGCTGAAAAGCCTCCACATTACGATATTATGTATGACACCAAGTGGAAGTGGAGTTGATATTTTGGTTGGCTGTGATAACAACATGTTTATAAGTTTTTAAAAAATTATTATATAACTTTCCACCATATACTAAATTATAGGTAAGTAATTAGATAATTATAATAATTATAATAATTATAATAATTATAATAATTATAATAATTATAATAATTATAATAATTATAATAATTATAATAATTATAATAATTATAATAATTATAATAATTATAATAATTATAATAATTATAATAATTATAATAATTATAATAATTATAATTATAATAATTATAATAATTATAATCAAAATTAAAGTTCTTCCTTTAATTTAATTGTTTGCAATTAAGGCTTTAAGATATGTGTTATTTACTATATATTTTGTTATAAGGAAAGTTTTATTTTATAGAAATGAATTAATGTAATTGAATTTTAATAATAATTAAAATATTAAGTTAATTTTATATAGAATTAAAAATCTGAAGTGGCACATGACTTTATTATACAAAATATAAAATTAATAGTTTAGCTGCATGAGAATCTATTTGATCGAGATAAATCGTGTCTGCGTTAAAATTAAACTAGTTAGCCAGGATTTGACAGATATTTGGTAGTCAATAGTATCAATAGTAGGTATTGTCAAAGCATCAGCATTTGACACTACCTACCAGTGGCGTGCGGTGCTTTTGTTCATAAGGTGTGCAGTGAAAAATAAATACTTGTAACTGTTTAATAAATGATAGAAGTTGCCTAAAAATGTATAAAAATGGTAAGCTTACAGTTAAAATCAAGTGCAAGAGGCACAAGGCATCAGATATCAGGCAACTGAATGATGCATCAGTGTTTTTTAAGTTACAATTTTGCGTTGTTTCTCGTGATTGATTTGTGTTTTTCTAGTTTTTGGCTAATGATGATTTGTTGATCAAAACTTGTACATAAGTACCAATTCTTGCAAAATTGAGGGTGTTATTTAACTCCTATCCTTTATTTAAGATATTTACTTATATGATATTGATAACTCAATGCTCCTTTACGCATTTTAAAAACATTTATGACATTTGCATAAATATCCGTCTTAGATTATTAGTAACATTGATTTAAACCAGAAATAAAACTGACTGTAATGTAGGTAAAACTGAAATAAAATAAATTTAATACGACAAAACTATCATCAATAGGCACAACATGCATCATGTTATCAGCATTATGGAGTTATTAAATAAAAATTATAAAAACATGGACACAAATAATTCAAATTTCAAAATCAACAAACACTTCCAACACAAGTTCCAAACGCCAAACGTCAACTGTGCATCGGAGCTGCTGCACGCTGGAAATACGTTTGCCCAAAGGCGAATTTAAATTCACAAATATAAGCGAAATACATAAAAAAATCTGATTAGGCTTTCTCCGGATTATTTTTTGGTGATATTGAAGAATGCATAGGTAAAAGTCCGATCAAAATTAGTTGGGTAGTTTTTGAATTACACCATTAGTAATTGTTTGCCGTTCGTCGGTGCGCCCCTAGCCGCTGCACGCTGGAGCAATATGGTTGCGTGTGTACTTCCTATATGCACTGTGTGCGTATCGGTTGGTAGTAAAGTTCGGATAGCGGACAAATAAATTGGTGTGTTCTGTATTCAATCTCTAGAATATACTTTAAATTTGTCGCTGGTAGAGAGCGAAGGCTCATACATTATTTACATACGTATAAAGCAGCTATGATTCTAGCATTCGCCGATTTTAACCCAAGTTAAAGCGGTACACAGTCTGAGTGAGTCTGGTGCTCCGCTTGTGGCTGCACGACATGGCAGTAGCGCAAAGGCGGGTGTCGGTCGGGACGGGAGCGCTCGGCTCTAGCAAGTAGCAATGATAGGTGTGAGTGCTCTGGACAAATTCAGCGGAGTTGTAACATCATATGGTGTAACTTACTTTAAATTATTATTACGAAGAAATATTACTAAATATGTCGGTATATACATAAATACATATCATTTTTTGGCAGGACTATTTTTAATATTCTTCCTTCTTTTTTCCCTAAATCTTAGGGTGTGCACTGCACGCTCTGCACATATGGACCGCACGCCACTGCTACCTACTCAGAATAATAGTTATTTATCTCGCAAGTGCCTAAAGTACGGAATAGCACGACGAGCGGTGATGCGGCGCGTCACCGATGGCGGAGCGTCTCCGTCGCATGTGAGCGAGTCGCGCTATGTAGTTTTCGGCAGGAGTGACATCAACGTTTTTGTGTTGCTTTTTGAGAAATGCGTATTTAAAAAATCAAAAATTGTTATATTTCTGTATAGGAAATGTTAGGTTGATACCACTTCTACGGAACGTCAAGTTTAAAAAGCTAATTCAAATTCTGACAGATTTATATTCGTTCATGACACTGTAGATGTCACATCCGTACCAACATACTAAAATATAACTACACTCATCGCTATACTTTATTTACAATTTTCTCAATTTATCGTTTTTACAATTAGATGTAACAACGGGTTGATATTTCTTATCAACAAACAATCAAATTGGTGATCCTATTTTATTTGAATTTTGTATTTTGTACTTTGCCGCACTAGAGCGGCAACGTTCCATAGCGGTTCTCCAACCTGTGACGAAATCAGCTGTTTTCGAGTGTGACAGAGATAGACATTTCTGTGGTGACAGCACAAAAAAATATTTGTCAAATCCAGGCTGCTATGTAGTTTGATATCAATGCAGATGCGACCGATCTCGATCAAATAGAATTTGCTCTTGAAGCTAAAATATTAATTTTACCAAAAAATATCATAGGCATAAATTATTCAAAATTTCCTCTACTTTAATTTATTATTTAACTATTTTGACGAAATTACAGAAATGGCAGAACATTTGCAAAATCCTTGAAAAATGCTTAGAGGAAACAGCCAGTTCCTTTGGACCCTTTTGAACCAAATACTTTTCAGCTCTAAGTTTGGTCATAAAACTTCTAAATACGCAATTTCGTCCCGATACCTTTAGTAGTTTCTCCGGAATCGTCGCCACAAAAATCGTTTACACACACATACACACACACACACAGACAAACATACACACAGACACACACAGACATGTTTTTGTACCTTGGTCAAAAATGTTCAAGGGACCCATAAACACCTATTTCCGCTAAAATCTCAATTTTTCTTTCGGCACGATTACAATACTGCGTTATTATAATACTGCGTATGATAAAGTAAAAAAATAAATATTATTATTTTTAATTTAATTTTAAATATAATTTAAAATTTTTTTTTTTTTTTTTATTTTGTTCAAAAACAGGGTGTTTGTGGCATAACACCTAGTCAATGACTAACAAGTTATTTTCACTTAACCTAAACTGATAAAAATAATGAGTATTTTTACAATTTTGCCCATTGGCCCAAGTTGTTTTAGTCTGACAGTTTTTACCACTCAAGTAGACGGCGGTTGTTTTCACTTACACTTGTTTTCACTTTTCACATACTGTGAATACACTACGGGTGCTCTGCTTTTAATCACTCCCGCACTAGTTCGAATGGTTTAGTTCTTTTCAGCCGACGCACTAGCGCACTGTTGTCTAGCAGCTGGATGGCTTCAAAGTTGTCGTGGTGGAGTAGACGATCCTCGTGCTTCTTAGCAAATTTTGATATTTCGCTAGTTACCACCTCCATGCGGAGGTCCCGATGAAGACTGGTGTTTTTGATGTACCATGGTGCACCAACAATGGCCCTTAGTACTTTATTTTGGAACCTCTGAATGAGGTTGATATTGGACTGCTGAGTGCATCCCCATAACTGTATTCCATACACCCATACTGGCTTTAATAATTGCTTGTATAGTAGGAGCTTATTTTGCACTGACAAGGCTGACCTCCGTCCCATTAGCCAATACATTTTGCGGAATTTTAGGTCGAGTTCGTTCCGCTTTTTCTTGACATGCACTTTCCATCTAAGCTTGGCATCCAGTGTCATGCCAAGGTATTTCGCTGTATCCGCGTGTGGAATATCGTTCCCATTAATGGTTACTGGAATATAGTTAACTCTCTTATTGGTATAGTTTACATGCGTGGATTTTCCTTCATTTAGTTTGATGCGCCATTTCTTTGTCCAAAGGTTGATTTTGTTTGCAGCTATCTGTAATTTTTCAGTTGCTTCTTCGATACTGTCACTAATCGCCAAAATAGCCGTGTCGTCTGCAAATGTTGCCACTGTGGTTTCTTCCGGAACAGGAATATCATAGGTATACAGTAGGTACAAAAGTGGTCCCAATACACTTCCTTGTGGTACTCCGGCATTGATATTGCGTAGCGAGGAGTATTCGTCATCCTGTTTCACCCTGAAGTGGCGATCTTTCAGATATGATTTTAACAGTTCTGTATATTCACTAGGAAGCTGCTGTTCCAGTTTTACGAAGAGTCCATCATGCCACACCTTATCGAAAGCCTGAGCCACGTCTAAAAATATTGCTGAGCAAATTTTCTTTTCCTCAAGAGCCTTTTCTATAACATCGGTAATTCGGTGTACCTGATCGATTGTTGAATGTCGAGCTCGAAAGCCGAATTGATGTGATGAAATAGTTTGATTTTTCTCAAGAATTGGGTATATTCTCTTGATAAGTAATTTTTCAAACAGTTTTGAAATGGTTGGTAACAAAGATATAGGTCTGTAGGAGGCTACATCATTTGGCGGTTTACCGGGTTTGGGTATCATGATGACCTCAGCCACTTTCCAGAATGAGGGCACATATCTTAACCTAAGTGCAGCGTTGAACAAATTTAACATCTTTATCACGGCTTTTCTCGGTAGCTGCTTCAGCAGGGCTCCTGATATCAGGTCAAATCCCGGTGCTTTTTTCGAACTGAGGTTGGTTTTGATTTCGGTCATTACTTCTTTTGGTGAAATATGGGGTATAGGCTTTGACTCCAGTGCTGTCCAGGTGATACAGTCGGGAAGTTCAGGGGTATGAGTTTCATTCGGTGTAAATGTCTTTTCCAAGTGATCGGCAAAGATATCGGCCTTATCCTTGTTACTTCTGGCCCAAGATCGATCTTCCTTTCTTATCGGGGGAATTTGCATTATCGGTCGCTTTATGTTTTTGGTGGTTTTCCATAGAGAGTAGTCCGTAGCAGAGTCATTGCTTAGCCCCTCCAAATGCCGACCAATAGTTTGTTGTTTGATTTCTTCGGTAAGTTTGCGAAGTTTCCATACCATATTATTTAGTTCTGTCTTAACTATGGGGTCTCTTGTAGTTTGCCAACGTTTGCGAACTTTTCTCTTCTTTGCTATCAGTTCTCTGACTTCTAAAGGATAAATGTTGCTATTCTTGATATGGTAATTTATTTGGGGTGTAGCTAACCACGCAGCTTCCTGTATATCGCCGTGGAAACTCTGCACTGCGTCTTCCAATTCTTCGGGAGTTTTGAGTGAAACTGATAAGTTGATGTTCTGCTCTAGGCTTGTTTTGAACGCTTCCCAGTTTGTAGCTTTAGTTGTCAGAGTTGGTCTTCTTTCTTTTCTAATTACCGATTGACTTAGAGTTAAGATAATTGGTGTATCGTCAGAGTCAAGATCTAGTTCCTCGGTTACATCAATGAAGCTAGATGACAGATTTTTAATTACAAAAAAGTCTATTAGATCTGGAATCTTGTTTCTGTCAGTAGGCCAATAAGTTGGCTTACCTGTTGAGTGGACTTCGCATCTGTAGCTTTGGATTGCATGTAGTAATTCTCTTCCCTTTGTTGTAGTTAGCCGTGAACCCCAATATATATTCTTGGAATTAAAGTCTCCCCCAAGTATGAACTTCCCAGAGAAAGTCTGCAAAAGATCCAAATACTGTGTTCTCTTAATGTTGTGCCTCGGAGGTGAATAAAGAGCTCCAATCGATATTATTCCACATTTTGTTTTGACTCTAACAGACGTAACTTGAAATTGTTCTTTTTCGATTTTCTCGTCCTCATAATGAGATATATTATTTTTAATTAATACTGCGCTTCCTCCTCTTGCGCAATTGCTGGGGTGAATAGCGTGATAAAGTGTGAAGTCTCGAAGTTTTAGATAGGATTCTTTTGTGAAATGAGTTTCTGATATTAGGCAAATATCAATTTTATGTTCAGTTAAAAATGTGTGTAAGGTATTTCTATGTTGTAATGTATGCCCGTTAGCATTCCAGGAAAGTATGCGGAGACAATCAGCCATTTTTATGGAATTTTTCAAGCTTGTCGAGTCTGGCAACAATGGATTTAGTAACATTTTCTTGTTTATTCAGTTTTTCCAGTATTAATTGCAGTGTTTTGCTGATTTCTGGAAGATTGTTTACGGGTTGGTCCATTTTTACCTGAATTCTTTCTATTTCTACTGGCTTAGCACTAGAGGTCGACTTACCATTTACCATGTTGGCATAAGATTGTTCACCTCTTTTGCCATGATAACTTTTCTGTTTACTTGCTTTGTTTTCTACTGTTCCGGGGGAGAGATTTTCTTAAAATTGGAGTTTTTAATCTTTTGGAGTTCAATCGGAACTACACAACCCCTGTAGTTTGCAGGATGACCTTTACCGCAATTATAACATTTTGCGGGTTCCTCTTTTGACTTTGTGCAGTTCTGGGTATCGTGCTCCCCAGCACATTTTACGCATCTGGGGTCTTTGTGGCAGTATATTATATATATAATTTAAAATGAATTTTAAATTTGTATACAATAGAAATATTATGAAACTAAAGTTGGGTTAATTTAATTAGTGTGAAAATTTTAAGGGTGTTGATCGGTAATTGCTAATTAAAATTGCTAATTAAACTAACCCAACAAAAGTTGGGTTAGTTTAATTAGTGTGTTAATTGGTTAGTAATTGGAAAAATTAAACTAAAGTTGGGTTACTTTTTCAACATTTTTCAACTCCGTAGATACACATGTAACTGGATTACGTCAAAATATTTATCAATATTATTCAAACGGAGGAACAAAAACATTGTAGAACATAAAATTTTTTATGTATCACTCGGACGACTTAAAAGGCTCGTGGGTCGATAAATCCTCGAGCTTGAACAATAATTGAGGTCTACATAATCGTTATTTGGGACCAGAGAGTAAAATCCCTACAATTAGATATACCGGGTGCGGCAAAAGTCAGTTTACCGATTTGCATATGAGAGAAAATCGCAAAAAAAAATGATGGCAAAAAAATTTATTTCCGAAAAGATATAACATCAAAAATTAAAAAAAAAAAAAACGCGCATGCACGAATACCCGACAGCGTAAACTGACTTTTGCCGCACACTGTATAAGAGCAAACTACCAACAATTTTTGTAAAAGTTACTCACAGTTTTGTTGTAATAATATGTAATTTGTACCGCAATACCCACATAGTAGTAGATACAAATTAATAAATACAACGATTAAAAACCTACAATTTGGCATACGAAGGATATAAAAACAATTTTTTGATATAACTTTTACAAATAAGATAGTCGATACAAATGATTGATTTAGGGGTTGTTTGCTAAGAAACATGAAAGGGCGACTAACTCGAGTATTTACCTAGATGTTGTGTATAAATTGCGGACTATTTTATTCGTTTCTTCAGAGCAAATTGAATATCAGTTAAATTAAATTGAAGACAACTTTTCTCTATATAATGATTATTTTTTTGCGCTTTTATTAATTTAATTACGAAATTGATTGCGTACATGACATATAAACTATACAGTATACATACACAGTCCCACTTGAACTAGGCTCAACTCGATACTGATGTAATCTTTTATAATTTTTATATATTTTATTGTTGGGATTACGCAAAAAATACAACTTGTCGGTAATTTGTTACGGAATGAAGCTCCGGTTAAAAGTTACTAAGAAAAGTTGTTCAGAATTAAAAAAAAATACCCAAGCACACCAAATTTCATAGTAATACAAATATGTTTTCTGTTATCATCGTAAGCGGGGAATTGTCAGTAATTTGTTATGTTATGGAAATTCGGTGAACAGTAACTAATAGAAAAGCTGTTGATAATTAATGCAAAAAAATTGTCTATACGTACCAATTCTAGCTGAAATATTCTTTAAGATTTTAATATTTATGAAAACAAAAAAAAGTTGTTTTATCAAACATGTGCATGTGTAACTATTATTCTGGAAGTAATGTATAATTTCTTTAGTCCTCAGGTTTAGCATCCCTAGTTACCACACCGCTCAATTGTGGACCACAACTTCGCAGTTTATTAAACAGACCAACTACTGAAAAAGTAATGTTTCTTCTACCAGTTGGATACCCAGCAGACGCTTGTGTAATTCCCGATCTGAACAGAAAACAGCTTGGAGAGATACTGTTCGAATACTGATTTAGTTATGCACATTAAAATACATACTTTGCTGGTATAGAACCTAAATGTTCTCTAGAAGAGTATTTCTCAACACAACTTATTATACTTCTATCGTCTGCTAGCTGGCACACTAAGAAGAGAATCGAATTAATATTACTTGTCTTTTGACAGTCAATGCATTTGCTCATTTTCTGTTTTGTTGTTAAGCTAAGTATTGATTTTTTTGGTTTATGGTGATATCTGCCAGAGGTAAGGCTAATTATCATTAATCGGTAGCGTTTAGTTTTGTCGCTAGCATTTCGAAACATATAATTTCGAAAAAATAAATAGAACGAAAGAACTTTTGTGCTGGGATTTGCGACGCATAAGCACGCTTTTTCACTCTTAATTATATGTATCAAAATTACTAAGAAGTAGATATGTGGTTCTTGAATCAAATACAAACATAAAAAGTTGACAACAAGTGAACCTAGGAAATTGCAAGTGATATACAAATTTGTATTTTGATCAAATAAATTTACAGGATTCTTTAAAACGTCAGTTTAACCGTTTAAAAGTTAATGATATGTTCCATATTTTTGGTATACTTATTTAAAAAATACAAACCCTAAACTCTGAAAATTGAAGATAATATGGTGTACTCGTTAGCTGTTTCCAAATCCTTTTCTTCAACAACGTCGACAACATTGCTGCGGTCAACAAGTCTTCTCCACGTCTTTTTATTATAGACAAGTTTTTATTATAATGGCCCAGACAAAGAATTGTATATGCCCTTGTATATTTTCCTGGACAAATTAAGCATACTGAATGAGGCAGACAAATTAGAAAAATCCAACGACATGCATAACTCATTTTCACTTTCAACGTTCCAATAACTCAAATGTTGTCGTTCAGAAAAAATTATTTACTTTTCTATTTATAGATATTTAAAATTCATTGTATTAGTACTGTCGCCTAAATATTAAATTGACGAAAAATGACCTTTTTTAAATTTTCTTGCAGACTGGCATCAGTCTGCGAACCAGTAGTTGAGAAATGCTGCTCTAGATTCTAGAACATCTAGAACTGGAAAGTAGATATACATGTAGTGGCCATATCTAGTTAGCAATGTTATCTTACAAAAAGTTTAATAAATGTTATATTATTTATGTTATGACCAGTTATATAATAATTGTGGTAAAGTAAAACAATCCTATTATTTATTTGCTTTTATTATACATCCATGCAATGCAATTCTGTCAATGGTTATTACAAGTTTTATGGATAATTAAAATGTCAAAATGACTAAATATACTACATATTTCAAATGGGAAAATGAAATTTACAATTACAAGTTTGGTTATTTATCAAATTTCTATGTGACATTTTAACAGTCCATATGTATTTCTAATAAATTACATGACACAATTATTATAAAATATATTATTATCTATAAGGCATCTTTGTAGTTCTCTTGTAGTTTAGGATAGTTACGTATGAAAAACAGTTCGCACAAAATTAAATGAATATGTAATTAAAAATAATAGTACAAAAAATATATTAAATTGTAGACTAACTAATATTGTAAGAAGTAAGATCTGATACTTATGGAATATTTGATTATGTTAATGTATTTTTATATAAATTACAAAGTACTTATAATTATAATAAATAAGATATAGCAAAAGTATTCAACAAATATTTAGTGATAACAACAATTATACATTACCACTAAAAAAGTACATTCACCCACTTTTTATTTAGTGTACGTTTATGCTTAAGTAACTCCTAACCAGAACATTAATAAAAGTAATAAAAAAACAAATGGCTTAGACAAGGTATTCACATTATATCATATATATGTATACAGGGTTATTTGAAGCAAAAATAGTGGCTCAACGCAAACGTTTGGCAAAAAGCAGGTTAATAGGTTGAGTATGTTTCCGGTCGTAAGCTACAGATTTGTAAGTTGTACCACATGTCGCTTACAATTTGTCCATAAGTCCGTTCTACATGCGCACTGATCCACAACGTAGTCCGACGTAACCGTTACGAGTTAATGTAGAACAGTCTTTACTGCCGCTAAAAACCGCGCCCGGAATTGACCCATTGGCCATTATACAGTAGGAAGGAGTTTATTGGGTATCCAACGACTGATTGTCCGTGACACACCCGTAGACAAGAGTCTTTACAGTGTCCAGACCAATTGCAGACACTGGGATACTAGTATAGTCTAGGATACAGTGGACCGAAATTTTTATAACCCTGTAATAACAAATGCCGAATTACAGTAAATGTAAAAATATAACAAAATAGTTATGCACATGAATATAAATATGTGATATTAATACATTTGTATTATTGTTTTATTTTTTGCGATAGGTATCATACTTTCTGGAAACAATATTATTATTAAAGATATGCTAATAATGTGTGGTTGGTATGAAAATCATGTACAAGAGTTTTGTAGACTAGACTAGATTGTCCTAAAATATCCTTATTACAAATATATTTAATAATGTTTAATATGTTGGGAATATTAATTTAATCTATAGTATTTTATTTACAAGTATAATTAAACAATAATTGGTAAAACTCGTCAAATCCTAGAGAAGCGTTATATACTGTAATTCCGCAATAACATAAAACTTGGTAATCAGCCATCAGTAAGGTAATTTTATTATTAACATTAGTTTGACTATACATGTCACACTGACTATATTAAATGACCTTTGCTTGCTATTATTCTGTACATATGGCATTAGTTTCACCAGATGTCATATTATAAATAATAGTATTTCACAATGATCCATTTACAAATACATTTAGCACAGAAACATAAAAAGATGCTGAAATTGTCGTTGTGAATGGATAATGTGATATACTTACGTTCTTGACAGCACTTGTTTAAAATATTATATACATAAGAATCTTTCGGACGAAAGAAAATAATATAGTAATAATATAATGGTAGCATGATGCTGATGTCTATTTGATTTAAATACTTTGGTTTTTATTCTCTTTTGAAGCTACCATAATTGGAAAATAATTGTAACATACACCTCTAACATTTTTCATGCCCGTAATAAAGAGATCGCAATGAAGGCTAGAAGTTCTGATGGAAAAACAGTGGTTACTCCAGAAGACGTCCGTGATCCTGAAAAAACAAGAAAAATACATTGTAGAAATAGGTCTGGTTTAATTTACGAAAGCTCGCAATTACCCTGTATAATTATACACAGTAAGTCATAACCAACAGAGCAGATTCGAGAAGTAGCAAGAGCAGACAAAAATAAAAATCTTTTCTTAGTAAATGTTTGACCTAAACTCTTAAACTAAGAAGTTACTGCAAGTTAAAAAGTTCTTTATGTACGACTCACATATAATAAGTTCATTGCATACGTATCTATGTCTATATAATCCCCATGATGATACACGCCAATGACACTAGCGTTGTATAATAATGACAGTTCGTTCAAATAATGATTACATTATTTGAACGAATTGTCATCATTATACGAACGTATTGTAAAAGTCTGGAAAAACCTATGTGGATCACAGTTGTTTGACAGTTCGCCTAGCCACCATTTAAAATAGTTGATATATAATGGAATTTCTGAGTCGTAGGTAAAAAATCGTGTTTAACTGGCACAAAATGGATATAAATCGCTCGCATGATTACACGCTCGCCTACGGCTCGCGATTCAACTTCATGCTCGCGATTTATATCCTTAACTATGTGCTCGTCAAATTACTATACTATTACAAACTATATGCTAGTAAGAGACGTTGTAAATTAAAATTAAATATACCTGATTGTTATTTAATACAATCCATCATTTCCAAGTTTGACAGAACCAGAGACTGCTTTCATCTCCCTTTAATTTTCTTGGAGGGCAAACAAATCAATAGCGACATATAAGACCATATATTTCTGACTTTCTAACCCAGCTTAAAATAAACCATTTGGTGCGAAAGTGCTTCAGCTTGGATGTTTTCTGGGTGTGTGGCCCTTATTGAATAAGTTTTGAAACTAATTGTTGTCTATTTCACGGTGAGGATTATACAAACGTTGTTAAAAAGTGACTTCTGAAAGTGAGGTTATGTTTCAAACGCGTGTATTTGCTTTAGTTTTAGTTTTAAAGCGAAAATTTGTTGCGTGGTTAACTGCAGGTCGGAAATCCATTGAGATAACGAAATACCTTTCATAAATTCCAAAAAGTGCTCAAGCCAAATTATCCCAACAGCAGCACCAATCCTAGAGTGTGATCCGCCCACGTACAAAGACCCAATGTGCCGCCCCTCTAGAGAATTTTTCATTTTTTGAATTAACGTTGACATTATAAATTTATCTACCTGTATAAGAGTAAAAAGTAAAACATTCATGCAAATGCAAAACTTTATTTTTTACTTTATCATACGGAGTATGATAAAGTAGGTATTGTAATCGTACCGCAAAAGAAAATTGATATTTTAGCGGAAATTGGTTTTTCAGGGGCATTTTTGACCACAAAACGATTTTTGTGGCGACGATTTCTGAGAAACTACTAAAGGTATCGGGACGAAAGTTCATATTTAGAAGTTTTATGACCAAACTTAGAGCTGAAAAGCGTTTGATCAAAAGGATTCTAAGGAACCGGATGTTTCCTCTAAGCGTTTTTCAAGGATTTTGCAAATGACCTGCCATTTCTGCAATTTCGTCAAAATAGGTAAATAATAAATTAAAATAGAGGGCATTTTGTATAATTTATGTCTATGACATTTTTTGGTAAAATATAGTTTAGCTGTATGAGCAAATTCTTTTTGATCGTGATCGTGTCTGCATTAAAACTTAGTTAGCGAGGATTTCACAATTATTTTCATTCTGACAGTAGGTAGTGTAAAAGGTTGTTTTTTTTTTGACAAGAAAAGTTTAATAAATGTTATATTATTTATGTTATGACCATTTATATAATAATTGTGGTAAAGTAAAACAATCCTATTATTTATTTGCTTTTATTATACATCCATGCAATGCAATTCTGTCAATGGTTATTACAAGTTTTATGGATAACTAAAATGTCAAAATGACTAAATATACTACATATTTCAAATGGGAAAATGAAATTTACAATTACAAGTTTGGTTATTTATCAAATTTCTATGTGACATTTTAACAGTCCATACGTATTTCTTTTTTTGCAAATTTTGCAAATGACCTGCCATTTCTGTAATTTCGTCAAAATAGGTAAATAATAAATTAAAATAGAGGGCATTTTGTATAATTTATGTCTATGACATTTTTTGGTAAAATATAGTTTAGCTGTATGAGCAAATTCTTTTTGATCGTGATCGTGTCTGCATTAAAACTTAGTTAGCGAGGATTTCACAATTATTTTCATTCTGACAGTAGGTAGTGTAAAAGGTTGTTTTTTTTTGACAATACATACTGTCAATATTATCCATATACGTATTAGGGATTATACGGAGCTTGATCTATAGCGCCAATGTGTAGTCTCGGTTCCAACAATGTGTGACGGAGATATATATGTTCTCTATCGATGTGGTGCCCAATAACAAAAATCTGATGTGGTCGGGCACATAACTATCATACTATATATAAAATTAATAGTTTAGCTGCGTGAGATTCTATTTGATCCAGATCGATCGTGTATATATGCACTAAAATAAAACTTGTTAGCAGAATTTGACAGATATATCGATTATATTGGCTGTAGGTATTGTTAAACCATCAGCGTTTGACACTACCTACTGTCATCAGAATGAAAATATCTTCTAACTAGTTTTATATTACTGCAGACACGACCGACCTCAATCAAATATAATTTGCTCTTGCAGCTAAACTATTAGTTTTAGCAAAAAAATGTCATAGACATAAATTATACAAAATTTCCTCTACTTTAATTTATTATTTAACTATTTTGACGAAATTACATGTTCATTTGGAAAATCCTTAAAACATGCTTAGAGTAAACATCAAGTTCCTTTGGACTCTTTTTAACAAAAAGCATTCCAGCTCTAAGTTTGGTTATGAAACTTCTAAATATAAAGTTTTGTCCCGATACCTTTACTGGGGTCTCCGGAACCGTCGCCACAAAAACAGGTACACACACGCACACACCCACACCCACACCCACACCCACACCCACACCCACACCCACACCCACACCCACACCCACACCCACACCCACACCCACACCCACACCCACAGCCACACCCACACCCACACCCACACCCACACCCACACCCACACCCACACCCACACCCACACACACGCACACGCACACGCACACGCACACGCACATGAACACGCACACTCGCGCGCACGCTCATTAATTTGAAAATTTTCCATAATAAACCTGCAAACAACGCATCTAAACATTACCTCACTTTCTGAAGTCACTTTTTTGTATAATACTCCATTTTGTATAATATTAAAAAACTAACTTCAAAACTTATTCAATAAGGTCCGCAAAGCCAGAAAAAATCTAAGCGGAAGCATTTTCGTACCAAATGCTTTATTTTAAGCTGACTTAGGAAGCCAGAAATACATGATCTAACATAGCGCTTTTGCGTTGTTTGCCACCAAGAAAATTGAAGAGAGATGAAACATATCCTGCCGGCCCTGTTTCTATCAAACGAGGAAATAATGGATGTTCATTTAAAATAAAGAAAATTTATAAACATAAATGTCACAGCTATCTTTAAAATAATGTAATAGTAGTAATTAAGCTGTTGAGAACCGTTGACTTTTTCATCAAACTAGAATTGTATATTATGAGTTTGAATATGACTCATTTTAGGTGACAGGAGGTACTTGTTACTAATAGTAGCTGGTAGTATGGATACATGATTTTAGGGTTACATACCTAATTTCAGTAGCGAAGAATATGTCGGCACGACTATTGTTTATGAAATAATTCCTACAAATTATCATTTGTATCATTGTTTTATCAGTGTATATTATCATTGTTTTATACAAGTATCGAAATGTGTATCAACCCGACATTACTACCAGTTATAACTGCAGGAATCAGTAAACAAAAACAGTTGTTCAATCTTTTGTAGATATTTTGTTTTTGTATCATTTGATTATCTCTTTTTATAACAGGTATACTACAAGAGCAGTAATAAGACTAATAGGGTAAAAACATCACAGGTAGTAGGTTATGGTAATATTCAGATCTTAGATCTTAATTCAGGAAAGGAACCCATATTTATGAATACATCTGCGACCCATATGAATTGGTTCTCTTACGGCTAAAGTCTGCACAAAGGGTATATTCCACTTTTTCTTAAGACGATGGTGCAACATAACTTCAGTACTGTTCTGGTGGTCCACTATTCGCCCAATTATTCAAACCGCACAGTGATCGTGTGGGTTTATTATTGAATAATGATAGCAATCTAAATGAAGTATTCTTGGTCGGACTGGCTCGATATTTATTATATCCATGCCCAATTTTCAACAATTGCTGCTCAAAGATAGACGTATAATTGGATGTCGTGATTTCAGGAATAACGTTTCAATTATGTTTTTGGTCCAGTCCGACGTAGTCAACGTTATATGTGCGAAAATTTCATAAATGAAAAGAAATAAAGGCACACCTTTGAATCGGCGTCGTATTTTCCCAATTTTTTCCATCCATGTTCGAGTCTAGACCATGTGTGGCCATTTACGATGTTCTCGAGAACTAGACGTCATTAGACGTCCTATCTATCATATACCAGAAAAAAAGCATGTAGCTCGCTAAAATTCACATTTATGTGAACAGATTTCGAGAGCTCTTATATAATCTGAAAATATAGAAAACCTGGTAACACCGCACAAAACAGTATTTCAATCGAAATTAGGAGATTACATAAAAATCTACTAATGAATCAGACATCAATCAAGTTTGTGCCTAAAGGAGTATACTATTAATTTATTAAAAACACCATGTCAATTATTAGGTTAGCTACCAAAATATACATAGAAACAGTGCTGCTTTATCCATTCTACTACCAGATAATTCAAGCTTCAAGGATGCTATGATGCAGAAGCTCATTACGGGGTTTGTAATTGTATTCAAACTACATTACGGAGAATCAAAATCCTGACATACTATTTCGTTGATCAAGGATGATTTCTAGACAACAGATGTGATCACTAATTTTCATAATATCCATGAACTGACAATAAAATCACCGAGGTATGCTGAAGATTACCGATTGTTTATCAAATTTCTTGGTAATATTACTGGAAGACGTCTATATATAATATTATTATATGAGGAATTGTGTATAATGGGATATAGTTGACTTGTCAACCACTGACTCCAGATGTTTTTCTTCTCAAGTGCCAAATGTATGGAGAATTTATGTTTAAGACAACAAACAGCAGATTCAATTGAAATTACCCCCGAAGAACCGAACAAGCATTACGACCCAAATGCGTGACTGATGATAGTGAGGATCAACATTTTTGTGATTTTATATTGACATTATAATATAAATATACTATAAAGGCTTCCTTCTAAAAACATAGCAACTCCGAAACGAAATATTTTGTTTTGATGTCTTTTTTTTTGCTGGGAGTGGTCAGCCTGTCTCCCACCAACGTTAATCCGTAGTCACCAGTTATAGGAGGTGTTTAAAGCTTCTGACGTCTGCTGTCTACACCGGGTAGCAGTAATATGGGCAAATAAATACATTTCAGAATTTCATAAACTTTGAACGATAGTTAATTTTTATTTGTAAACGCGCTTTAGGAGAGGTACAACTTGATCTTAATAAAGCTATATAATATTATAAAGCTTACCTTATCCAATTGTCTTTCATAAATAATATATGAATTACAAATTGGTAAATAAAGCAAAACTTATTAAGTGTTTTCGTTTTCTTATACGTTATCAGATCCCTGTGCTTTGATATACATACGTATGTGTAATATGTATATTCGTGTGTTTTTAATTTGCTTGGCATAAGTGTATTATCCGCCAAGAATTGAGTACCTAATCTATCGTACCAAGACAAAAAATCTGCGATCAAAGGTATTGGTACGGGTTTTGCGATAGATCTCACGTATTTCTTCACACACACACACAAACACACACACAATGCTACGTATTTAAGATATAAATGGCCACATAACCTGACACTTTCAAATATTCCACACATTCGTAGTGCGTGTGCGTGTATTCATAGTACGTGTGTTTTTGCAGATATTACGTCGTAAGCCGTAGACAAATGTTGTTATATAAATAAAAGTTATATAAATATATGATAAATATCTCAAGTGCTCAACAATTTATCACAGTAAAGAGTTACCATGTTGTGGTGGTAAGCATTCCAAAGAATCACTATACAGCCTGATTACGAGTGCAAAAATAATTTGAAACAGCGTCAAAGACGTTAGATCGTATAATGTTGACTGCACGTCGGCGAAGTCTATCTTGTTCCAAAGTCGCTTTAGCGAAAACGTCGACTTCCCCACTCAAAGACCAATTCTCGACTGATTTTTCCAAACTTATCAAAAACAGTCAAGCCGCTGTCGTTCAGCTGTTGTACTCTCCTCTTAAATACAGTCTTCTCGCATTGGTGCAGTATGATCGCGATAAGACACGAAGGGGTCGGGTGAGGCGAAGTGGGGTTATTTGCCATAACACTCTGTTGTAAACGTATCCCGTGGGGTAGTTTTCATTTCCTACCGATAGAAGCGCCTAGCGTTATTAGGTTTGTTCGAGCAGCAGTACAGTAAGTGCATAAAGCACTGATTCTTTCTCTCACGCATGCGCAATGTAAGAAAAGTGTTCGAGCAGAAATAATTTATTTATTCTGTAGTTCCAACTGTTAGCCCGCTGTTCGAGGAGAACAAGAAACAGTTGGGTATGTCTTGACGCACAATTTTTCAATGTTTGCTGGTTTGGTCGGGAGTGAAGAGTGAACTAATACTAGCACGAATTGGGCATGTGTTATTCTGAGGACGCGTTATTGGCTATTTTAAAGGCGGCCCCAACACTACGCGATTTTAAAATCGCGTAGGTTTGGAGCCGCCTTTAATAGTTAATTTCTCTTCAGCGCACTTCAGTTTGTTTTGTGACCGAACCGTGATATAACCAAACTTTAACGATATAAACCTGTGTGATCTAAATTTATTAAGCATCTTGTTTAAAGACAATTAGTAATAATTATTGTTGATCTGCAATATTGATTTAATTATTGTATATATCCTCTATTCTTTTATAGATCGCTATGTAAAATGACGCTTGATTGGTCTGATAGTTCCTCATCAAGTCAGGGAGAAAATGTTTTTTCGGACTCTGATTACATCGAGGATAACTTGGAATTGCTCAATCCACCACTTAACAAGAAAGCCAAGGACGAAAACTATTTTGAAAATACCATACCTCAATACAGTGAAGAAGAATTTGTTGATCATTTTCGATTAAGAAGGGAAACAGCAGAAGAAATGGCAAATCAATTTAAAGCTAGTACCAACTAACAAGCCGGTGGAAATGGGAAGCTGAACGAAACACAACTTGTGTTTATATATTTTGTGGTTTGCTGGTCATCAAACTGCTTTATTTCGCGATGTTACAGACAGGTTTGACATCACCATTAGTACACGCAGTTATCCAGAGAATGCACAGTGGTCTGAACTCGCGAAAAGTTGGCCAAAATCCTGAAACTTGGTATATAATGGATTTTAAGGTTGCTGCTCACGAATCTAAACTCTAAATTGCTAAAGTCAAAATGGCGGATCCAATATGGCGGACGACTACATTAAAATATGCTTTGATTTAATTGAAACGTGGCTGTTTGGGGTTTTTGAGGTAGATGATTATTAATCTGAATTCGCAATTTCCGAAAACAAAATGGCGTATCCAATATGGCGGCCGACTACATTAAAAGATGTTTTGATTTAGTTAATACATGGCGTTTTTTGGATTTTTGAGGTCGCTGATTATGAATCTGAACTCAAAATTGTTTAAAACAAAATGGCGGGTCTAATATGGCTAACGAGTACATTAAAATATGTTTTGATTTACTTCAAACGTGTATTTTGGGAGTTTTTGAGGTCGCTGACTACGAATCTAAACTCTAATGAAAACAAAATGGTGCTTTCAACATGGCGGATAACCACATTAAAATATGTTTTAATTGCTTTGAAACTTGCCTTTAGAGGGTTTTTATGGTAGCTGATTATGAACCTGAACTCTAAATTTCAAAATAACAAAAAATCAAAATTGCGGGTTGCATATGGCGGACGATTACTTATAAATGTGTACCTACTGCGAATTTGTCAATAATTTGTTACTTTTAGACCAAAGTGGTATAGAGAGAAGATTATAATGAGTATTTATCTTTATTTTGATGCATTGCTTGTTACTTCATATAAATAAATAACAACCAAAAACTTATTTGAAACTTGGCGCAAGTATTGCGTTTTACGCAAGTATACTGATTTCTCGCATCACGTTAAGCTACCGAAGAAAAATAAATTACGGAGAATGCGCAGCTAGATGCAGCAAAATATAATTGGGGTTTGTAGAGTGTAATCATAAATATATCCTAAAATAAGTATAAACAAGTGCAAACATTTTTTTAAATGTCTAACGAAATTTTAGGTAATTCGCTCTTCTGTGTCTTCTATAATAGTGGTGATTTAAAATTTGCTTCGTTCATATTTACGTAATATGAAATATCTACCTTAAGTAGGATTGTCCAAGATACCACTTTCCATTATTTAGAACTTAAATAAACATACAATATACTCAGTATTCGATTTTTGCTGAGCGCGTTTAAAATAATGAATAGTGGTAGAAGCGCACTATGCGCCATTTTGGTTAATTAGTATGACTGAATGCGTTGTAATTAAGCATCAATTCCATGCGTGCTTAATGAATTAACCTCTTTACTTTCATATAGGGTACAGAATTTAACTGAATTCAAAACTTGAAAATTTGAATTTTGGCAAACAATTCGGGCTTCTAGACCATAGTGGAATAGTATTTTCTGAGCAATTTGTCAGCTGATGTATGAGGACCCAATAATTGATAAGGGGAACATGAAAGATAGAGTTCGAGCTGATTTCAATGACTTATGTACTAACTCATCAGGGACGCCACCATCAATAATATATTTAATATTGTGTTTTTCTGTAGGCTTATAATTCTATAAATACTAAATTAATTATAATGAAAAATGACCTTAAAAACTTATTTAATAAAGTTCTGTTAATTCCAAATTATTCAGCTGTATTCAGTTGTTTTCGCACGCAATCTAGATTTGGCAATGTTTGCAATTTCTACTGTGTTTAAAAATCGATTTCAGTAGGTACAAGTACATTTTAGGTATAGGACATTGTACGCAAAGTTAATGTAAAATTTTCCATAGAATTGAGAAATGTATTCATATGTTAGGGTTGCTATTTGAAAAATCGACTTTTAGTACTTTTCTCGAATTCAGTTTTGATCTTATAATTTGAACACCCGGTATAACTTTCAGAAGAGTTCTACCGATGCGTCAATAATACGTTACCTTCACAACAATTTTGCCGGACAACTTTTTTCTAACGGTCACAGGGGATAATGTATAAGTAATTGAAAGTAACAGTGCAGCTGTCAATTTTATAGAAAAATATGAATATCTCAAAAAAGACACATGTTAGGTATAGGGAATGTAACATAAAATTGATCTAAAATTAAATGAAGATTTCAAAAATGCGATAAATTACAGAGTGTTCCATTTGAAATATAAAAGTTTACAATCATTTCCGGTGTAACCGGAAGTAACCGAAAACTCAAAATATTTTAGTTGAAACGATAGTGTCCAACAATATCACTCCACAAGATTTCAATCTCTCATTTCATTTGATTCTCCGCATACTTCTAATGGCAGCTCGTCGTGGGAGACCCTATATATATATATATATATATATATATATATATATATATATATATATATATATATATATATATATATATATATACAGTGTGTCCACGAAAGTCCGCACCATATGGAAAACTTTTTTATTGTGTATTTCTCAGAAAATGTTATTCTTTATGAAAGTTGGCGACTCGTATGAAACCAAAACTGCAATAGTCAAATATGTAAATTTGGGCCCCATGTACCGAGCGATTCAAAATATATGAATTTGTGATAAGAGTATACTGCCTTTATTTTCATTATTATCGAAAAACTTTATTTGGAAATGTTGTTTAGAAGTAAAAATTATACTCAAATATGAAGTCAGAGCCACCTAACTAGAAAAAAAATATTTTCAGTTTTTTCTTAATTATTACTCTTGTGACAAATATTAGTAAATGCCAGTGATACGAAAAGGATCTTTTTAATATATTTTTTAGAAATTTGAATAATTTTTTTGTATTTTTTATTATTTTGGTATGATAACTAATGTTTATTTAGAACTAGCTCAAAATTACTCATTTTCTTGGTGCGAAGTTGTTATTTCACCCTGTAGATATTAATATATTATACAATAACTAATTCAGGAACGTGACTTACGTTCTATTTGGTTAATATTAATGACTGTGGATAGGTTTATAATTGTAGTTATCCATCTACAGCGAGCGATTCTCAAGTGGTGGTAGGCGCAGTACTGCCACTTATAAAATTTTATTTTTACTGATAATATTTTAATAAAAATGACTAAAGCATCAAACATCTATTGTTTCATGAATTAATTATGACTGACTTACCCGTTATTAAGTTAATAACCATTACGAATATGTTACTAAAGCTAATTTATTATCTATGAACTTATTTTATTTCTACTACATACAATTACAAAAATACATACATTAATACCCATTAAAAAAAACTTTACATCGAAAGAATTGTTAAATATCTATTAATCCTGTTTCTGTGTGTGGTTTCCGTCCCGGTCTATGCATAACCACATTCTTCTAGAAACATCTTTGACCGCATTACTAACAAAATTTGGTGAAATGTTCTGGATACAATCTTGTATAGTTTCGTCTAAATGATGTCAGTCTCTAAATTGTCGATGTGTGTATCCATTATTTTTTAGGTAACCCCACAAAACTAAATCTAACAGGGTAAATCTAACAGGGATCTAGGTGGCCAGGATCTTAATTCCGAATTTCTGCCTATCCAGCGATGGCCAAATTTATGACTTAAAAAATTCTTGACAGAGTTTATATTGTGTATGGGCGCACAATAGAACCAAATTGGCGCACGTTGAATTAACGGCAAATTGTCCAAAAAAGGTGACAACCCTCTGTTCAGGAACTGAAGATATAATTCCCCATTTAATTTTTTTCTTGCACGTAAATGTTGCCTCGTCTGTCAAAAGAATATAAAAAAAATCTGTTCACTTCCTTTTTCCGCTCAAATCAGATGGCAAAGTCATAACTGATGTCAAAGTCTCTTCCTTTTATATAGTTATTTAGTTTTAGTATTTCATGTACTGTTGATTTACTGCATTGGCTGTGTGCTGCAATTTGTCGAACAGAAGTCGTTTTAGGCTCGATTACTTCTTGCAACACTGGCAAACTTGTTTCTTCATTTTCGGCAACATATTTTTTGTGGGGTTTCTTGAAGCTAGTTTCAACAGACCCAGCATGTTTGAATTTTTTTCATTATGTTGGAAATGGTTGAACGGGCAATTTGGTTGTGTGGATGTCTTTTATTGAAAATAGCAGCAACATCATCACGGTGCGGTCTATTTTCACTATGTATTAAAACAATTTCAACTTTTTGTTGGAGTGTAGAATTATTTTAAAAGTTACAGCACATTAACAAATTTGCATTAATGTATGTATTTTTGTAATTGTAAGCAGTAGAAATAAAATAAGTTCATAGATAATAAATTACCCTTATTAACATCCTCATAATAGTTATTAACTTAATCACGGGTAAGTCAGTCATCATGTTTGATGCCTTAGTTATTTTTATTATTATGTATTAAAATTTAATTATTTTTATTAATGTACTATCAGTGAAAATAAGTCATCATAAGTGGTAATACCGCGCGTTACACCACTTAAGAATCGCACGCCGTAGATGGATAACTACTATTATAAACCTATATACAGTCATTAATATTAACCGAATAAAAGGTAAGTCACGTTCCTGAATTAGTTATTGTATAATATATTAATATCTACAGGGTGAAATAACAACTTCGCACCAAGAAAATGAGTGATTTTGCGCTAGTTCTCAATAAACATTAGTTATCATACCAAAATAATAAAAAATATAAATAATGTATTCAAATTTCTAAAAAATATATTAAAAAGACCCTTTTCGTATCACTGGCATTTACTAATATTTGTCACAAGAGAATAATTAAGAAAAAACTGAAAATATTTTTTTTTCAAGTTAGGTGGCTCTGACTTCATATTTGAATATAATTTTTACTTCTAAACAACATTGCCAAATAAAGTTTTTCGATAATAATGATAATAAAGGTACTTTACTCTTATCGCAAATTCATATATTTTGAATCGCTCGGTACATGGGGCCCAAATTTACATATTAGACTGCTGCAGTTTTGGTTTCATACGAGCCGCCAACTTTCATATCAATTTAAATTTTCTGAGAAATACACCATAATAAAGTTTTCCATATGGTGCGGACTTTCGTGAACACACTGTCTATATATATATATATATATATATATATATATATATATATATATATATATATATATATATCTCTTTCGACGCTATTTGCGTCTTGGTCACAGATAAACTGAGTTTATCTGTGACCAAGACGCAAATAGCGTCGAAACGTCAGATAGCAAGAAAAGAGTTTTTAATATGTTTGTTTCATCGTGAGATTTTGTGAACGTGTAAAAAACTTTTGTTACAAAGAGCCTCTATTCCCAATAATAATAAACAATTTTTGTGAGAAAGTTGTGTGTTTATATATATATATATATATATATATATATTATCTATGGTGCGTACTGCGCATACTTACAAACTTGACCTTTTTGGGACTGCAGTGATTTGGGTCAGATTTTGCCTATAGAGTGAGGTGTCCTCATATTCCTCCCTTGTGCTCAGCCTCATTGTGCTTGGCGTCTGGCAACAGTTTGGCATCACTCTAACCTATAAATTTTCGGTAACTTTTTACGTGTTATTTTACGGCTCCTTGAAGTATTATCAAGTTCACGTGCCAGTTTACGCCGTGATTTACTCCAAATCCGTTGATTCGTCCTTCAAAGAGCCGTAAAATGGCACACGAAGAGTACCCTAAAATTTATAGGTTAGAACTATTAACGTCATGGCAAACTGCCCGCAGCCATCCCCAAGCTCAATAAAGCTACGCGCCTCTATAAAAACTAGCTCACAGAATGCTTTCCTCTTTTAGAAGGTATTTTTACATTGCGTGTAAACAGTGACAACTTGCAACTGTTACTAATATGATTTACACGTGATTTATTCCTAATAGGTTTGATTTTCAATAACTTAAGAATATTAACTCAAACACCCTGTGTACTCAGTTGTACTCTTGACTCTTGCGTACATCGGAAATCGATAAAGCAGGTTTCCAAAATGTAGCCTGTATACAGCAATTTTGTGAACTACCAAGGATAATAGCCGGTTAATTAAAAAATCGCTGAAAGACAATTAGTGCAGATATTCAGCCCAAATGCGTATCCCTAAGCAACTTAATAATAGGCACGCACGTAGGCTTTCTGGGCCAGAATCATTTAGAAGATAAACTGCTTCCGGGTTATGTTATGCCGTGTGTCAAGATTTGTAAATGCTGACATTTCGCATACCATTTGGTCCTTTCTTCAGAGCTAACTGAATACTCAGCTAGCTCTGCAGAACAGAGCAACATGGTTTGCGAACGGTCAGCATTTACGAATCTTGACACACGGCATAACCCGGAAGCAGCTTATTTTCTAACTAACAGTCACGTTATGTTGACGGGCGTAAACGTTTTTTCATAAATATTTGTCGTATAGTAGCGGCTCGTTATAAATGATTGTAGTCGAAGCCAGCGCCGCAGTGAGGGGGGGGGCGAAGGGGGCGACGGCCCCAGGCGCTTAAGCGGAGGGGCGCCATTCCGTTATATTCTGCAACAGAAATATCACCTATTTGCCTCAAAGGGGCGCATTTTAAGTATTTGGCCCCAGGCGCAAAATTTCCTTACTGCGGCGCTGGTCGAAGCAGGCGCTGAATTCAAATGTAATAATTTGTGTTTGCCGCTCCATGAAAAGAAATACCGCTGCAATTCCAAGTTTGTTCATTTGGTTGCATAACCTACTATATGCAATTCTTGTTTCTGTAAAGCGGTGCAAATATAGTAACATGGGCATGGCCTTGTTCGACGACAAGGATTTATAATGACCATTTATTTAACGTATGTGGATACCCAGTTGGACTGAATAACCAATGGATTCTTATAAGGGACAAAGACTTTTTATAGCAATTGATGTCTTCTGAACAGCCTTGTGTTCCGATACGTCGGAATGGGATGTAGTGGAGAATGTGTAATATTTTGACAATACCTGTGTTTACTTCTCCTTCTTCTTCCTTTTGGTTCTGTTCATGATCTTTCATTTCTAAAACAAAGAAATGTTCTTAGTTTGTATTGGTGCGCGAAAAATAAGGTGTACAGCTAATTTTTACATCATCTAATTGAGGCTTTTTCCACTTGTTAAGTTGACCGATGACAAACTTCAAATTCAAATACTGTTCGTTTCATTTAAGTTAAGAGGTTTGGAGTGGAGCTTAACATCCGGGTTGACGCTAAGTCCACGGGCACGCCCTATAATTTTGTGATGGGCACCAGTCAAATTTAAATAAATTCTAAACAGACAATATACAGGGAGTCTCATGTGAGTAAAAAGTTTTATATTGACTTATTTGTTTTTCAACTACATAAAATATTTGCAGCCGTTTTATAAATAATTAAAACCGTTCAAATTTCTTAAGGAATCGAAGAAACCCATAAGTCCATCTGAATTGGTACGCGGAGTGGCCGAGTAATAAGGCGGTTGCCTTGCACTCCATAGGTCCTGGGTTCGAATTCCAGGGTAGACATAATTTTTCATTCCGCCGCCGTGCTTCGGTAGGCACGTTAAGTCGGCGGTCCCGTAACCAGTCTCGACGTCTGGTTTCGATAACATTGTATTGGTTGGTGTCACGTGATAGCGTGCCGCACAGAGGGATGGGAGGGATGTGCTCCCACGTGAGAAGCCACCTCTGTTCAAGGGACATTGGCTATACTAGCCAGCCGTGCTCATCCAGACTGTTCTTGTTAGAGGCGCGCAACTTATCTGAAACGAACAGTATACTACCCGCGCATGTGTGTTAGATTACTACCATGTGGCAATTTACACATATTTGAAAGGACGTTATTATCGACAGTTGCAAGACGGCCGTTCAATAAAACCGGAAGAGTTAATAAAAAACAATAAGGGAAGCAACTGGCGACTAGAAAACAGAAGGTTCGAGGAGAAAACAATCATGGAAGACAGTGATGGCAGTGCGGAACGTGGATACTCATCCTTTTCATAATGTAAACTTAATGCAAACCTATGAATAGAAGACTCAAATTAAGTGCTTGATTCCTCATTGACATTGATACTGCCGCCACCTCAACGCGGTGCGATGAGATGGAGATGAGATTTTGACGATATAAGCCAGCCAATAGACTTATATCATTCCGTCAAAATCTTAAATCCATTCTATTTAAATTTTGATGCTGCATCTAACCAGGTTGTTGTTGCTAACCGGAACGTTGTTTCAACTTTCCGTTCCGCATAGAATCTGACACTGCTATAAAGGAGCATCGCTTTACTTTTCGAAATAGCACATAGACCGTCAATTGAAAAGGACATTAAACTAGAAATTAAATACATATCCGTCGTTTGCAAGGCTTTGATTCCAAGTTTAATATGTACATATGTGATGTATACACTTATGTGAGTCCATTTAATATTATTTAATAATGATCATGATATTAATTACCTGTGTGTGATTCAGCTCTGTCTAGTACTCCATTGTTTGCTAAAACAAGTAATAAAAATAGTTACTATAGTAATGTACCAGAAAATAGTTATACATAGATGTAGCACATGCAAAATCATGCTAAACATAAATAGGTACCTTTGGTATCCCCATGCGAACTATGGTGTTTCGTGTGCCGTGGACCTGTTAGAAAATGAATATACTTAAGATGAGCAATACAAACCAAAATAATTTGCTCGAGGTGGCAGATGACTACTAAACTTTGCAAGGGGGCATCATAAATAACCTAATTGAATACCGTTTAAGTGAACAGTACGGAATAAAAAGAAAATTTCATATTGTAGGTAGGTACTTGTTCATCTGCCACCTAAAGACAATAGTGGTGAAATACGCTTGAGCTTGTGTATTTAAATTAATCTTCTATATATAAACATTCGAATTAGAATAACACCTACACATATTATTTTACTCAAGAACATTTTTTGTAATTTCCTTGTCCATTCTCTACTATTTCTATTTTATGTTTGTAATAGTAAAGTATAAAATATATTTTAACAACAAAATACTACCTTTAATTTCAAAATGAGTAATATTTGAAAATTGCGACCACCCATATTCATTTTTTGATTTCAATTCTGCTTCATAGGATCCTCGTTTTAAATCTGAGAAGGTGTATGACATGGTAAATGTATTGTCCTTTGTACTGTGAGGCTTTGGTGGAAACACTTCTTTCGCATGAGATTGCTACAATATAAATTAGTTGTATAATATAGAATCAGTACAAATTTGTTATCAGTCTTACGTCTTTCTCCCAATATCTGATAATGCTCTCAAGGATTGGTGAGTGTGAATGAACACTCCACCCAAGTACGCACTCTTTATGTTTCGTGCATTTGGACATAGCTAAATGCGGCTTCTCTGGCACTGCAGTAATTTGAACGGTTTCTTTATCTTCACCAAAATTATTCTTTGCAACACAAGTATATTCTCCAAAGTCAGATTTTTGTATGTTGTTGAATATAATTTTATTAGGATTGTCGCCACCTTTGTATAGCATTTTGCCGTCCTTTTTCCAATGCACGTTAGCATCTGGATGAGCATACACAATGCAGACAATCTCTCTAAGTTTATTATCAGTGTAAATTTTTTCTATACGTACTGACGGTTTTCCTGAAATTTTTCGAACTAAATAAACAAAAATACATGATACGATTGTGAACAAGACATTAAAAACAACTGATAAAGCGGAAATATAAGGTGTTTTAAGTCGATTAGTTCTAGAACGAAGTAAATGAATAAATAGAAGTGGTGCAGTTCCAAAACAGGAAGTTGGATGGGAGACGAACAGAGACATGAAAACATGTTTACTAGAAAATTGGTTTAAAGTTACGAAGATTGATATCCAATCTTATAGCTAAAGTGCAACTTGCCATTTAGCTCAATATTAGAAGAGGCTTTTAGAAAATAATCGTAATATATCAGAGCGTTTGGAAACTTGGTATGTTTATTTCACCTTAATAAATAAATAAGCTTTTTTAGTTTATTTATTTCACGATATCAGTGACTAAAATAAAACCAGACATTTGATGCACCTCCACCAAGAGAAGACTTGTTGGAAAAGTGAGTAAATTTATAAGTTTTTATTCTGCCATTATTTGACCATTTTCCCTATGATGTTAAATGCAATAGTGTATGCTAAAGTTGGTGCCACCTTCCGTCTTTCTGTAACTCTCTTCAGCTTCCAAATGGTGCGTCGCCGAAAATGAGTTTCTTGTCTAAAGTTTGACTACTAGTATCTCTCGGCGGCATAGAGGAGCATAAATTACATAACTGATATTTTTATTTTTGTTTTTCAGTGGGTGTCGAAACAGAATCAGTCACTCTGGTGATACTAGCCGCTTAGTGATCAAACTACTCTTACTTTGCTAATAACAGATCTGTAAATTACTTCATCTTGATACGTTCCATAATGATTAAGAAGTGAATAATATGTTAAGCATGGAAAACTTGGCTACATAATTGGCTACATCTACATGCAAAGCAACCATGAAACAATATACATAATTAAATTACCATGTGAATAATGAACATTTGAATACGAGGGTCGTAGCTTCGGCTTTTATCGTTACCGCACCAAAGTATGTTAGTTTGAACACTATTACTACAATCATAATAATGAAAACATCGACAGAAATCCATGCAAAAAGTGTGCGATCCAAATAGAGTATACTGATTACACCATACTCTGAATAAACGGCAATTTGGTATAGTGATAATACCGAATCACTTTATAAAGGGAGGATTGGCATGTATGGCTAAAACATTACGAAAGGTATCGTATAGCCACTAATTTGCATATGTGTGACGAGAAAACGCATATTAATTCGATATGTCTGCGTATGGGACCGCAAATTACGAAGTTTTTACAAGGTCACTTGCGCACAGAAGATAGTTTCAATACATTCACCGAAATGACGAAATTTCTCGCGGACACATTTATAAAATCACACAATTTAATTTATGCTAGAGCTAAGTTCAATATGCGAAACCAAAAGATGGTGGAACAGCTGAAGAATATATTCGAGCACTCACAGATCTTGCGCAACAATGTAAATATGAGTGACTAGAAAATGAGCTAATAAGAGATAGGTTAGTCGTAGGAATAAGGGATGCGAGATTGTCTGAAAGTTTGCACTTAGACGAGACGCTGACCCTGCAAAAACCGAAAGACCGAGCTGAGCGAGTAAAATCGCAAAACAGCGAAATACGCGATGGGGACGCAATTTACGTGGATAGAACGAGATTCCAAAACGGATCAAAAATCACGGAGAAAAATAGTTTCATAAAATATGCTTCTGATGCGGTGACAAAAAAAGGTCATCGAAGAAAACATTGTCCCGCAGATAAGGAAAAATATCGAAAATGTGGACTTGGAGAGGCCATTTTGCATCTCAATGCCGAAAAACGTAGAAAACGTAAACAAATCAAAGAAACCAGAGCAGAGTCCGAATCAGACGAATCTGAAGTGAGTTCAGAAGAACACGAGTTCTCACGAGTAATAAAAATAAATAAAATTGGCCGAGACGAACCGTGGTAAGTCAAGTTGGATATAAACACCAAACAGCTATTGTTTAAAATCGATACGGGTGCTGACGAAACAATTCTCAGTTATGCAACGTACAAGAAGAAATGCGAAAATACGTACAAATTAAAGAAAACTAATGCGACGGTATTAGGTCAGCGACAATTGAAAGTACATATATGGAAAACTAAAATTACCAGTAAAGTAAGTACAAAGAAATAAAGTGTTATGTAGCTGAAACCACTGAAAACCTATTGGGTAGACCAGCCCTTGGCAGTTAAATATAATGGAGTGGAAAAAGAACCACCTAATTATCAAAAACATCACAAGTTTACAAAAGATTACCAGTGATTATGAAAAAGAAGTGAAAGAAAAATATGCGAAAGTTTTGGAAGTTTTTGCGAAGGAGTTGGCAAACTGAAAAACTTTGAGTATAAAATACGACTCCACGAAGATGCCAAGCCATACGCAGTCACACTACAAATACCATTGAGAAAAGAAGTGGAACCAGAACTTAATAAAATGGTAGCGGATGACATAATCGAACGAGTGGAAATACCAAGCGAATGGTGCGCACTAATGGTTGTGGAGGAAAGTAAAAAAAGGCAAGAAAGTCGCACAGATTTGACCGAATTAAGCAAATATGTAAAACGAGAAGTTTTTCATCTACCGCCAGTTGACGAAACATTATCAAAACTCCAGGATGCGGCCATTTTCACGAAGCTGGACTTTTCGAGAGGAATCTGGCAGCTAACCTTAGAAGACGAGTCCAGAAACATTAAGGCCATAGTAGACTATCCAGCGCCAACGAATATTACAGAAGTGAGAAGATTTCAAGGCATGGTGAACTACATGGGAAGATTATCTCCAACGTGGCAGACAGAAGTGCATGCATGATTACGTGTATTATTGAAGAAAGACAACGAATTTACCTGGAGAAGCAACCACGAAAAAGACTTTATGAAATTAAAACAACTTATAGCGTCCACACCAGTCCTTACAAAGTTCGATACGCGAAATCGTACTCGAGTGTTAACAGATGCATCATCGTACGGTGTTTGTGCGGTGCTAGAAAAGGAAATACAAAAAGACGGTTGGAAACCCGTGTTTTGTTCAAAGACATTAAGTGCTACGCGCAAATCGAGAAAGAAGCGTATGCAGTGACGTGGGCATGCGAATGACTTGAACAATTTTTGTTAGGAAATAAATCAACTCATGACCAATTATAAACCATTTACTGTGATACTCGCGACAAGAGAGTTAAACAAACTTTCTAACAGACTTCAATGTTTTCGGATGCTTGTAAATTTAATTATGATAGAGTGTATAAACCCGGTAAAGACTTAATTGTGCGCGACGCGTTATCACGTGCTCCGATGACCACATGTGAACCTGGAAAAGACATTTTGGAAGAAAAAGGTGACATATATGTGAGATCCGTCATCACCAAAGTTACAACCAGGATTCTACACGAAGACACGAAGAAGAAATTAGAAGAAAACAAAAAGATGAGGGATTACAAATTGTGAACACCTACATTCAAAATGGTTGGCCCTCAAAACAAAAAATCCACGAACCAGCAAATATCTACAAGAAGTATGGAAACGACTTAAAAATCGTCAATAACATAAACACACCTACAGAGACAGAATGTTAATTCCCAGTGAAGCTAGAAGAATATGTCTGAAAGCCATACATGAAGGACACAAAAGTGTAAATAAATGTTTAGCACGAGCTCGATAAACCGTATGGTAGCCAGATATGAGACAAGAAATTATAGAAGCAGTAGAAGTGTGGCAAGTTTGCATAAAAAACAGGAGTTCGGAAGAACAACTTATTTAGTAGTGCAGGATTATTATTCCAAGTATCCAGAAGTACGAAAATTGACAAAGCTAACGGGCAACGCGATAGTTGAACATTTCAAAGATATAATGAGTCAACACGGCTTACCCATAGAGATGCGTTCAGACAACGGTAGACAATTTGAATCATATGAATTCAGACAATTTTCAAAAGATTCAAATGGACAAGCAGCAGTCCAGAATACCAACAGCCAACAGCCAAGCAGAGAGTGCAGTTAAAATCATTAAGAAAATACTACGCACAAACAAGGGTCCATATTTGGCATTGCTGACATATAGAAACACACCTGTCAAATGTGGAGTATCACCAGCGCAGTTCATTTTTTTGTAGACGACAACGCGATACGTTACTGATACTTCAATCCAAACTAAAACCCAAATTGCCAAACCATAACCTAATCAAAAGAGGAATAGCCATAGAAAAGGAAAACCAAAAGAAACACTATGACAGACGTCATCGAGTCCGAAACACCACAGAATTACAACCCGGTAACAAGGTATCGGGGTATCGTTAAAGAAGTTGCTGAAGAACAGAGAAGGGAGATATACGGAGAAATAGAAGACATTTACAACTACTACAAGAAGATAGAAACCCGAAGGAAGAGACAAACCAAAGAGTAAATGAGATACAACGTGAGACGACTATACCTGAGGAAGAGCAATCAATAGAAGAGTTGAACGACAACATAAGAAGAAGCCAAAGGCAGAGACGAACGCCCGAAAAGTTAAAAGACTATGCCCGTTAAAAATTAGTGAAAACTGATTTCTTGAAATATTTATGTTTTGAATGCTAGTTGAAGTTTTTGGTTAACTACATACATATTTAGAAAAGGGGATGTAGCGGGCGTGTATGCGCCTATAGGTTAGGCTATCCTACATACACTGTGTATTGATTATACCGGGTGATTCAATTTCGAGGCTCACCATGGGGATCTCGCTTATTAGTGGAGAAGTTATATTAGTGGACACCCTATGTTTAAATTTGGCAGTTTCGTATTTTTGTGTTGATCAATTATCTGATAAGAAATTTAAGCTATCATTTTTAATTTTGAAGATATCGTTTTTGATTTTTTATTCACAACCAATGTAGCTAGACCGTTGAAACAAAAACATTCTGATACTTTTTAACAAGGAATGCAGTGTCATTTTTTAATTTGAATTAACATCAAAGATGGCGGCGTAACCATAGCCAAGTTTTGTTTTTCTTATGGGCGCCACGTTGACTTTTCGCATTTTCCGATAGTCGTATCTTTTCTCTTTTTGAGTTTTTACTTGTATCAAGCAGCGCGCGCAGCGTTGTTTGCCATTTATCCAAATATTTGCTTTATTATAGAAGAGAAATGCCGTTTACCAACAACGAAAACCGTTATATGATAAGGGTTTAGTAAAACCCGAAATTCTTATAATCCTCACATCATTTGGTCGTATGAGTCGAAATTTACAAATTTTAGTATGTTTATTCGGAACAATGAGAATTATTGAGTGAGAGAAAATCCTAGCCACACCAGACCAATGAGGCCACTGCAACGTTTTGGAAGTAATGTTTGGATGGGGATATACCAGAAACATTTCATTGGGCCATTCATGTTCCAGGAAAACTTGAATGGAGAACGATACTTAAATCTTCTGCGCACCGAAGTGGCAGACTATTTTGACAATGTTTGCGTTGGGCCAAAGGACAATAATGTGGATAATGTGAATAATCTGGTGGCAGCAAGATGAGCACCGCCTCACAATTCGACAGTTCTACGAAATTATTTGAATCAACAATTTCCAAATCGCTGGATTGTGTAATGTTGGAGTGGTGGAATGTCCTGCTAGATCCCCTCATTTAAGTCCTCTGGACTATTTTCTATGAGAAACTGTGAACGAAATTATTTACGATACTCGCATAAATATCGAGGAACTGCGGTCAATACTATTCCGGGAAGAACACATTACAACATGTATAAAAGCGGGCACGGTTTTATGCCTTGAAGAAAATGGTGACCGATTTGAACATTTACTTAAAAAATAACTTTTTTGTTGTATAACTTGCTTCTTTTACAATCTGAATGTTCTTAATCCAAAGCACTCTTGGTCTGTCCGGCGCTCAGTAACCAAGCTCCACTTGGGTACCTGCTAAGCACGACAAACAACGAGAAAAAGCAAAAAGTTTTTTTTTATTATTACACCATTTTATTAAAAATAATGCAACATCTTATACATTGCGGAAATGAGAAAAACACGACTATCGGAAAATGTCAAAATTCAACATGGCGCCCCTAAGGAAAACAAAAGTTGGTCATGCGCACGCCGCCATCTTTGATATTATTTCAAACTTACAAAAATAACACTGCATTCCTTGTTAAAAAACGTAGCTATAGAATGTTTTTGTTTCAAATGTCTAGCTACATTTGGTTTTGAATAAAAAATTAAAAACGATATCGTAACATTTCAGTTCTTTGAGGATGTCTTCAAAATGAAAATTGATAGCTTAAATTTCTTTTCAGATAATTGATCAACACAAAAATACTCAACTTTGCCATTAATACTTCTCCACTAATAAGCGAGATCCCCATGGTGAGCCTCGAAATTGAATCACCCGGTATATCTATATGGTTATTGTGTGTATGAAGAATTCCATCTTACACATTCACGATATATATTCGTTAAATAAAACAATTGTTTATTTGTGAATGTTAGAAATTTTATTTAACAGCTGGTAAATAAAATTTCTAACATTCACAAATAAACAATTGTTTTATTTAACGAATATATATCTATATGCTTGTATTGAATATAGCAGTACATATTCGGAACTCGTATGTATCACAATACAGTTATATGAAAAAAGTTTTTTAAGCTTTGCACCAGACTTGATGACACCCATACTGCCGTGGTAAGCTGAATGGGCGTATGTACATCTGTAAGAAGTTGTAAAATGTCGAATTTAAGAGTTTGTTGTCCTTTTGCTTTGCAGATAAAAGCGTTCTAATATACGTTTTTTTAATTATTGGTATGTTCTTCTAAAATTAAGCTTCAATCGATCAACAATAAATAATTCAATCTTTAGATTTGATCGGAAAACTAAAATGCTAACAAATTGTCAGATACGCACGGCATTAGCACGGCAGCATAACTCAAGATGTCATTTAGCTTCTCCCTTGAGTTTTTTCTGTATCCGCCACTGCCTTTTTGACATTAATATGTCCTCAAATATATTGTTTAAGGTTTTTGAACTTCCTAGGGAAATGGGTTCAGCCATTTCTGTCAATAAAAAGTTGACATGTCTATAAAAATATGGTGGATATGGGATTCTTCCTGAGACATTACCAAGTGACTTACAAAATGGACGTTGGGTCTTAGTTTACTGATTACTACTGGTTGTATATAGACTACCCCAATATACACATATATGTATCCTTAGTAGCATATTTTAATATGTAAGTTTATATAGTTAATAACAGTGTAGATGCTGTCATGGCTGTAACATGATGTAAGTAGATTTTTAATAAACGTGTTCATGAGTTACGACTTACGAATATACATAAGTGTTTTATTTAAGTCTAAATTAAAACACTACTCATTACATATACTCTGGTTCGAGTCAATCGCAGAATTAAAAACGTTATGGCTCAAGCAGTTTTTTACAGCCAGTAAGTATATGGATTATAGGCATAATATGTAAGTAGGTAAATAATGTGTGTTAGTTGAATGATTTGGTGTGAAAACAGCAACCTCTTTTTTTGGTGAAATGGAACGAATAGAAGCCATGCAATTGTAAAAATGACCAGAATGCGAAAAATAATCGAAAAAGTTCAAAACTAACCTGTAACTTCAATAAAAATGGACAGATGAGCAGGCAAATTATCTTTTCCATTATCTGCCAAACATCTGTAATATCCACTATGTTCTAATCCAATATTTTCAATTAACAGTTTTTCGCTAGTAAAAAACGACTCCTTTTGTTCTCCTACAGAATTGTTGTACTTAGTATTAAAATACCATTTAATTTCTGGTTTCGGATATCCTGAAGCTGAACATATCAATTCTAAGTCATCACCTTCGTGTAGCTGAAACAAAGTTATGTTATAATAAATAAAGGAATACAAACTTATTGGTGGAGAGCCCGCGACAACAGTATACTCTCATAAATTTAATGACAACGCAGAATTTATATAGAGTTGGTATAAAATGAGGAAACGATATTTTATTCGGCTAAATGATGACTTAAATTTCGTATATCACTATCCTCACAAGATACTTGTATAGTATTTTCTCTCAATTATAGAAGATATTTGCTTCAGATAACTATTTCTATCAATCTCGAGCTATTTGACCTGGAGTACTTGCAAGCCCTCGCCGCCTTGTTGCGGCAAGATATTCAAGGCCTTCTTCCAAGTAAGTATGTACTTCCCGCCAAATGGGGCTAGACAAACCAAGTTATTATAAAAACAGCCTCTTTCCAGCCATTTTTGGTTTAGTACACTAATATTTGTACTTTTGAGAAGACTAAATCGTATCTTCTCTATTAAAAAAATACCGTAGTGTTTGTGGGTAAATGTGAATAAATGTCAATAAATACATTTAGCTCCAATTTCACCAACAAGAGATAACTAGTTGTAGATGATGGGCTATTCTATTCAGTTCTTTGTTTGTTGGACACGTTCATATAACAATTTCACAGTTATGGTTGCTGAGGGTAGAATTTTGTCGCGGGATCTCCGTCTATAATATAACATACTAAAATATACCTGTGTAATGTTGTTTTTGGCTTCCAGTAAGGTAATTTGAGGTTTAGTTTGCAGGCCCAGGTGATGAGTAATGTTTATCAAGTGAGAATTTGATATGACATAGCACATGTAATTTCCTATATCACTTTCCTGTACATTTGGAATCATTATTGTGCTGTTTGAATAGTTTATGATTTCTCTGGAAGTGTCAAGTACAAATGATCCTTGGACTAGCAGATTATCATTCTTTTTCCAGGCTACCACAAAATTATCTGAAAATAAAATGTTATGTTAGATAGCTGTTTAGAAAAAGGGACCACTGGGTAAACAAAACAAAAAATCAGTATATGATTCTAGTAACGTTCTATACACGTCTTACCGTCCGCAATATAAAAATGTTAAGGAATTGTAATAGAAAATATGACCCAAGACAGAGAGACAGACAGACAGACAGACCGACAGACGGACAGACGGACAGACGGACATACGGACAGACAGACAGACAGACAGACATATAGACAAACATACAGACAGACAGTCTAAAACCGTCCTGACCATCAACCAGTCATCATCAATCTTTTAGTGATCACTAATTCGAAAAAACACTATTAATGGAACAAGGTCGATAGTTTTGGATGGCCCGTAGATCGCCCGTTTACAGTCGGAGTCCTTTTTGATTTTTAATATCGACGAGAAACTACCATTCGTCACCGACCCATTCAACAGATAAGCAAGCGGCTCAAACAGATGTGGACCAGGCCCCTTAACAACTTTTACGAGTACGTACGTCGTCCAGCCCAGCACTGCTAGTACTTTTCAGAGAATTTATTACGTTATAGAGTTTTGTGCTGGTGACTGAATAAAAGAATACACTATGTTCGCATCAGTGCCGGATTTAAGGGAGGGCTGACTGGGCTGCAGCCCAGGGGCCCCCACCAAAAAGGGGCCCCCACCAAAATATAACAACACATATATATTAAAAATAAAGCTGCACAGGTGACCAAAAATAAAACCAGCACCAAAAGTATTAACACTTCTATTGAAATCATGTGTATAAAGTACAGAGTGATCTACAATGACGAAGGACAGGTTGAATTTCCAGCCACATTGATTAATTTTATTTTTATTTTATTTTATTAATATTATTTTATTTATATTATTAATTTTATCTTTCATTAATTTTATGTTGGTAATGTTTGCAAATGACAGCTATTATTTTTGTTCAGTGGCGTACGTATTCGTTCTTGTATAGGGATTCTTAGGTAATCGTATAAATTGAAACAATGAGGGTGTGGAAGTCTTTTAGCGTTGGTGAAGACATTGGACATGAATAAAACTTTAACAAAAGAGCATATTTTAAAACTACTGTGTATTTCATAAATACAATATGTATAACAAATATAATCGAATATAATAAAACTAATATACCAAATAATAAAATCCTCCCATATGTAATCAAATGAAAATAACCCGTTATTAGATACATATTTAGTCAAATAAAAATCATCTCTCATATCTTAAATCAAATAAAATAGTATTTATTACAAATTAAATGCCAAAGAGATATCATAACCTGTATGGCATACCATCTTAGTAACACTAAATACGTGGCGGGAAATTCAAACTGTTCTTCATCATTTTAGATCATCCGTTAGAGTGATCAACTCCCTATTTGAGCGGGCAGTCCTGAATTTTGATCACATGTCCCGACTGATAAAACGTCCCGAATTTTACGCTTTTACGAAAATGAGCTTCATTTATAACAACATATTAGCGTATTTAGTTGGTAGCCTAAATAGTAAAAAACTCATTAACTTTTATGTGGAAATACAAAAATATACAAAAAATGAAGAATCGACTATATATTCCTGAGAAGAACAGAACTGCTGTAAGTATATAGAAATTTAGTCAGTCACGATTGACCAAATTCTGTATTAAATCTTGTTGACAATATACTGTCTTTGCGTTCATGATTGTAGGTATTACATAGAAAAAAAGGTATTTCTAGTTATAGAAATGCAGCACATGATTAATCTGTTTTCGTAATTTAGTCGAACTGATGTTAATTTATTTTAAATTTGGTAAAAAATAGTTAAAAAAAAACTACTGAAAACCAGCTGCACTACTCCATATAAAACAAACTGAAAATTGTTATTATCAGGTTGCAATTCAAATAAAAACAATTATTAACTTCATTGGGTCTGAAAAATCATATTTCACTCATATTTTTAGACGTTCTTCTTAAATCTATAAAAAGATTTATGCTATGAATAAATCGTAAACAACCGAAAATCCAATGCAATTTTAGAAAAAAACGTCTGTTATTGGAAATCAGTGGAAAAAAAGGTCGGATAGAACATTTGTTTTTGTTAGTTTTTATTTGATGGAATAACTACTTAAGATGCAAATTTGTTGTTTCAACTATTCATAATATATTATATACCCCCCCCCCCCCCGGAATCGCAGCGTCCGCCCTTCGAGTATTAAAAAGTTGTCACCCCAGTGTAAAGTGGCGAAGTATATTTGACATTTTAGGTGTTTACAATTAAGTAATGTTCTTATATGTTTAAGGATCACTGGTGCATATTTTCTAGAACCCCACAGCTTTTGTACTCAAGGGCCCTCACAGCTTTTTCTGGCTAGGGCCCCCACAGCTTTTCAGCCCAGGGGCCCCCACAGTCCTAAATCCGGCACTGGTTCGCATACACCCATCCTAGGGCATTTTTCGTCGCCTTAAGGGCCATATCTGCCCACCACCTGCTCCCGTGCCACCCCCGTAGAATGGCCAACTTAAACTGTCACAAACATCAATTACGGCCCCATCAACACAGAGTCACAGTCTGACTTACCGACCCGCAACGTCCCACCTATGGCTCCCAATCCCGGACAATATACTGATCCCGGGATTTCTGGATTAACAATTTTGTAATCCCGTTATTCTGGAATTGATCTCGGGATTCATGAAAAAAGCGAAAATTGCCGGATTAAAACCTGGGATGCTAAATGTTACCATATCAAGCCAGTAAGAATCGCCTAAACTATACGTGATTGGACAATATATTTTACCCCGAAACTTCATCAATGATTCTCAAATTTTACTTTCAGTAGAAAACCAAAACTGTCGGTTTAAAAGGTAAAAACTGTCAAAGTGTGCTTATTGACATCATTAATAAACAAAATTTAAGCTATTGATGTGGATCCATATTGCAAAGTTATTAATGTAAACTGGGTAGCGTAATAAAAGCCTCTTCTCTTTGCATCGTTTTATCTTTATTTACATGGGAGACATGTTTCGGCTTTTGCCATCTTCGGTCCCAAATCTACAAATTCACCTACAGATTACCCGACGACAGCAATAACACATATAGAGTTTGTACATACAGCAAGGCAAACGAGAAGATTAGGTAAATACTAGACAAATACAAAATAACACCCGTTTATAAAAGCTCAAATCAAATTTTGCACCATCTATCAAAGTTCAGATATGAGGAGAGAGCAATTGCGGAACAGAGCGGAATATACTCAATTGAATGCTCTAATCGCCCGGCTATTTATATAGGTCAAACGGGAAAACAATTATTTAAGGGAATTATCGAACACACAAACAAAAACACATCAATCGTTTACAACACCTTGGACACTGGCCACAAAATAAATAAGAATAGCGTAAATGGCGTCTGTTGCATAAATGCACTAAAGGTCCAAAAATGGATCTCCTTGAATCCCTTCAGATCACGAGATATAATAGAAACCCACAGATACAATTGCTAAATGATCAAATCCATTTTAATGTGAAACCCTTATTTATGTATTTAAAATTGGACTAATTTTAAATATAATATTCAAGTAACGCAGCCACATCTACTTGTATGTATCTTTGGTTGCATACACCACAGACTATTGAAAACGTTCGGAGAGCACACACAGTGTCCCTTCCCTGTCAGCGTCCGACCACCATTGCGACGACAAGATACCATTGAATTAAATTACTGCCAAGACTAATTTTCCATTATTTAATGAAAAGACCGAAACCCTGATAATGTTTGTAGGTAGTTTCAACAATAGACTGTAAGTACAATGATAGGCTAGAATTAATTTCGCTCAATGAATTTACATAGAATAATAGGACAAACTTCTTAAATTTAGATTTTATTTGTATGTGAATTTGTAGATTTGGGACGAACATGGCGAAAGCCGAAACATGTCTCCAATGTAAATAAAGATAAAACGATGCAAAGAGAAGAGGCTTTTATTACGATACCCAGTTTAAAATTTAAACTCTATTAGATAATAACTTGCTGGTGCATCAGTTTTTTGCTCAAAAATTTTACATATTATTTTGATCGAGTCAAGTTTTTAATGTTTGGTAGTAATGCCCATGTTTTCCTCTTTAAGATAAAATTGTATAACTTTAGAATTCATACGTCATAGATGTTTATTATTCACTGTTTGCATTTTAAATAAAAGAATTAGTGTTTCCAAAAAAGATAGGTATAATAACTTTAAGACCTAGTTCTAACCACGTTTTCAAGTAAAGACGTTATTTATTGTTCAAAATTGGTGAAATATTCAGTGCAACTTCTTAAATAAATAAGGAGTTGGGCTTTTTAAATATTCAATTTCTTGTCATGAAAAAAATAATATCACTTATACGTCTATAGGTTTTATCAAATATAGTTGAAATAGACTAACCCACATTATAAAAATTGATTTTATTTACCTATGCTATTACTATTTACTTATTTTATAATCTGTAGGACATCATTGAATACATATAAAAAAATTATCTGTAATCTATTTTTTTCTATTTTAAGGGGAGGTTCTCATGTATCGGTTGAAAAATCATTTTTTTCCTTTCATATTTTGAAACATAGGAGTGTGTACAATCAGCCCCTGAATTTTTTTTTTTGATTCTCGCGAGTTTTACGGTTTTATAGCCCATTATTCAAATGATAGTTTTCGGTAACGCTTTTAACAAGGGATGTGAAATTTGGATACAGTACAGAGAACATATAGATCTAGGTGCAAATGTTGATTCAATTATTATATTTCAATGAATTCATATAGAAAAGGAGTCCTATTATTGCAAATGTTGGTGTAGAACATTTTAGGCTTGATACTTAATTTAATAATAATAATAATAATAATAATAATATTTCTTTATTAATTGTAATGTGAGTTACAATTCATGGTGAAGTATGTTCGCTGTATATACCTAACAATAATATAACATATGATAAAACATCTTCTTTCGTCCCTCTGTCCTCGCCTCGGGGTTGGTCTTCCAGCATGTAGATGGGGTCTCCTTCCTCGGGTTATCGGTATTGAGGGTGCATTTTTATTTATTTTTATATATGTATGTATATATGAATATATATTTTTTTATTGATTTTTTTTATTTTATTGGTATGTGTTTTTGTTTTATATTTTACTTTTTTATTTTATTTTTTTAAATTTATTTATTTATTTATTTTTTAATTTTTTTTTCTTTAGTATTTTTTTTTTCATTCTGTTAGTTTACAATTTGTTCTCTATGAGTAGCTTTTTAATGCTAGTTTTGAAAGCATTCACCGGTGTCACTTTTAGGTGGTCCGGTAGTTCATTGTATGTGTTGATTGTCTTTGTCAGCAGTGTTTGAGTATATTTGTTCTTATTGAATTTGTGAGTCCTTATGTGTGTACATGTTCTGGTTCGATACTGATGGAAGTCGTTGTTTATCTGTAATTTTATATTGGTTTTTATTTTCTTTTTCTTGATCTTGTGTATGCGTGTCAAATTGTTACATGTAATACTTTTGCTAATGTTCTATATTTTGGTTGTATTGTAAAGTTCAGTGGCCGGCGTCAGTCTATTTAGGCCATATAGTATTTTGAGTGTTTCGTTCTGTTGTGTCTGAATTTTATTAACGTTTGTTGCTGTTGTGTTTCCCCACACATGAATCAGATAGTTGTTTTTCGATGTAAATAAACTGTGATATATTGCTTTCTTCATTGTGTGAGCTACCAAGTTCTTCAGCTTCCACATGGTTGCAATTGTTCTTGCGTTTTCTTTCACCAGTTTTTCGATGTGTTTGTCCCATTTCAAGTTATTTGGTACTGTTAGTCCAAGATACTCCACGTGTTTCACTTCTTTGATTTTGCTGCCATTTATTGTTATTTCGAAGTTGTTGTTTGTTTCTCTTCCTGTTTCGAAGACCATGTATTCGCATTTATTTTCATTAATTGTCAGTTGGTTGTCGTAGAACCACTGCTCCAGAATCTTCACATCGCTGTCTATTTTACTTTGTACCTCTTGTTGGTTTTTTCCTGAATATATGAAGCACGTATCGTCTGCATACATGCAGTGTGTGGCTTGTATGTTTGTCTCTGCTAGGTCGTTTGTGTAAATGATGTAAAGCGTAGGTGGGAGGTTTCCTCCTTGTGGGATTCCATACTCTCCTGAGTATAGTGTCTCGCTTCTTGCTGCGTTTGTGTTCGTATATTGAGGTCTGTTTGTCGGGTACGTGTCTATCAGTTTCAGGTTCTTGCCAGTAACATTTATTGCTTCTAGTTTTTTTTATTAGGTTTTTCTTAGATATTGTGTTAAAAGCTTTTTTTTAGTTTATGAATAGTGTTACTACAATCTTCCTCTCATCGAGTCTAGTTTTTATTTCGTGTATCATGTCATGGGCCGCTGATGTTGTTCCTGAATTTCTCTGATCAGTATACTGCTGTTGGTCTATGATTTTAAACTTTTCTAGATGTTCTCTCAATCGGCTTTGGATAATTTGTTCTAGAGTTTTGTTCAGCGTAGATAGTAGTGCTATTGGTCGGTAGTTCTTTGGTTTATATTTTTCGCCGGACTTGAATATTGGTTTGACTGTCGTGGTTTTGAGGTATTCAGGATAGTTTCGGGTGTCGATTACTTCATTCGTTGCTTTGTCCATTACTAGTGTAATGGCGTTACTGTCTTTATTGTTCTTTATTATGGTTGTCGTTATTTTGTCGTGCCCTGGTGCTGTGTTGTTTTTTTAGTTTGCTTATTATATAGTTCATTTCATCTTTGTTTGTGTTGTGGAAAACTGCATCTTCTGTACGTATATTTGTCGTTGTTGTGGCCTTTGGTTGTGTTAGTTTACTTTTTGCATGGTTTTCTGCTAGTACTCTCCCAATATTTGTGAAGTAACCGTTTATTGTGTCCGCTATCTCTCGTGGGTCTGATGTTGTTGTGCGGTCTGGTTTGCTCATACTTTCGATAACTTGTTTTTCTCTAGTGTTGTTTTCATTTTTTTAACTATTTCCCACATGTTTTTTGAGTTGCCGTTATTGCGGTAAAACAGAGTTTGGTAGTATTTCCTTTTTGTTTCTAGGATAGTTTTCCTGTATTTTGCTTTTTTCGCTGGTATTCGTCTCGCAAATATGTATTTGTTGGGTTTCACATATTCGTTTGTACAGTTTGTTTCTTTCCTTTACTTCCTGAATTACCCTTTCGTTTACCCATTCATTATTTTCTCGTCTTTTGATTGATGTTTGTATTTGGTTTGCTTGCACAATTGCTTGTAGTTGACGTAAGATTTGCTCGTATGTATTTGTTTCTGGTGATAGTTTGTTCAAGATATCTCTGTCGATTGCCTTGTTATCATCTTTGGTCTTGTAGTATCGCTTATATGTTTTTTTTTGCTTTGTTTCTTCCTTCACTGTTGTTAGTATTGCATAATGATCCGATATGTCCGTTGTTATTATCTTTATTTTTTCTATTTGTTGAACTCTGTTACTAATTACATGGTCTATTATTGATCCAGATCCGGCATTTCCTTGTCTTGTGTAGTGTTTTTTCGATATTTTGTTTACCACTTTGTAATTGTTTTCTGTTAATGTTCTTACGTAGTCACTTGTTGTATAATTTTTGTCCAATAGGTTTTTATTGATATCGCCGATTATTATTTGGCTTTTCGTCCGGTTAATCACATTATTCTGCAATGTGTCAAGTAGTGCCTGGAGAGATACATGTGGTGGTTTGTATACTAGTGCTAGCGCACTATCGTTGTTTGTTATTAGTATTCTCAGTATTTCTATGTCGTTTATAGTCTGTTTTTGCAATACTCTATAATTTATTTCTTTCCTTATGTAAATGGCCAGTCCTCCTCCTCTGTTTTGCCTTGGATGGTATTCGGTGTTGTAGTTTTCTATGTTGTATAGTTGCTCTTCGTGTGGATTAAGCCATGTTTCGGTGATTGCTATGACGTCGGGAGCTTGTATTTTTGCTGTTACTTCTAGTTCGTGGAGTTTGTTTTTAGGCTTCGATAATTTTGTAAGAAAATCGTTAGTTCTCTTTTGTTTTATTGGTGATATTTTTTTGTTTTTTTGTTTCTGTTTTTTTTGTTTTCCTTTTTTGGTTGTTATTGTAAGTTTTCTATATCTTCCAGGTTTCTTATTTTGATCTTCTTACTTGTTTCCGTTTTCTTTAGATACACCACGCTATCCCGACACCATGCAAAGCTGTAGTGCATCTCCTTTTTCAGTTCACGTACCTTGTAAAAGATGTTGTTGGTGTATGGCGTTAGCTGGCTGTTTATGTATATCGTTGTCTCTTTTCCCTTTAGTTCGCATTCTCTCACTGTTACAGATTTAATTAGTTTATTTTTGATTTCCAGCGTTTTGAATTCAGCTATTGTGGGACCGTTCTCCGTTTTTCTGTATGCTCCCTGTATCTCCCTCCTCCAATTTGATGTTTAATCCCTTGGCAATCTTTGTTATTATCTTCGTCGTGTTCTTGTTCTATTTTTCCTGTTGCTCGACTCCCGTTATTACTACATTCTTCATTATCTTTTCTCGCTCAATTGCTTCTATAGTGTCTTCCAGAATTCTAATTCTCTTCTTCATTTGCTCTTTCTCTTCTCTCTCTTTTTCAACCTTTTCTGCAACTCAACCTGTTCTTTTTGCGTTTGGTCGAATTTTTCCGTTATTGTATTTTGGAGGTCAATTAGGATTTTCTTGATTTCTTTCAGATCGGTGCTCTCATCCTCGATGTCGTTCGCATGGGTCGCGTTTTCATTGGCTCTTAATTGCGGAATTTCTTTAAAGATGTCAGTTTGCAAAACTAGGTATCTATCTTTATAAATATAATTTTTGAATTCCTGCTAGCGTTCTGGTAAACCAGTTTCGCCAGCTGGTCTGGTCTTTCCACTTGCCGGGTTATAGACTGAATTTCATACTTAAAAGTAACAGCTTAATTGATTTATTGTAGATCATTGCCCACATTTCGGACATTAACAAAAAAAAAAAGTTTTATTTTGTCGCGATCCCTGGAATTAGATTTATAATCCCGGGATCTCGAAAACCCTTATTATTTCTCGGGATCCATTTCCAGAGTTGCTTGGTTTTATTTGGTGCGTTTATTTTATATTCATAAGATAACCAGTTTGTGTTACCTATTTTCTTCTTATAAAATGCCTCATCAAATGTTCCACATCAGCCAAAATATGCTCTTAAGTTGGGCGCCTAATTTAATAATTTCAGAAGTAACCTACCGATTTCCGGGTTTGTTACCATTCCCATTCCCTGCTTTTGGAAAACAACGTGCAACGGTTGCCTTTGTAAAATTCACAAGTGGTTTGTGCGGTATTTAGAATTGCTATAAAAAAAAAACATTGCGTAGTGCAATTTATGGATGCCATTCTGACAATCAATAAAAAAACCGTGTCCTCGGGTGAAGTTTTTTCGTTGCCCTTAAATTGTTGAAGTGTGCAAAAAGTGGGTCCATGCTACTAGAAGAAAGGGCAAGTTTAACGTTAAAAATTCTTATGTTTGTTCCAAACACTTTGCTGAAAGTGACTTTAAGATAAATTTGCAACTTAAGCTATTGAACTACAGCCCAAAATGTTACCGTCCTTTAGATGATCATGCAGTGCTTATTTTAAATCTACCCTATATGCCAAACTCAGTTGAAACCGCTTTAGGTCGTGATACTAATATTTAAAAAAGGCACATCATCATATCATCACGGCTACCTGCCACTCAAAATTCTATTAGAACCCCCATATGTTCAGCTATACTCGCGTCAAAAACACAAAAACGTCAACTGTCTTTCAACAAGACGGTCAACATATAATCGAGTGTCGATCCTGTCTTAATTCCATGCACGTCAAATGCTAGTTTGAGTAGTCAAATCCCCAATAAGTCGGTACGAGTCGAAAATGTCCATTAATGACTTGGACTGGTGGGTCTCCTTATAATAATTTATTGGCGATATTCATATTGTACATATTTTCGCAAGTCAGGTCATACATTAATAGAAAACATTTAAAAAGTAAAAGCACATCGATACAACGTACATCAAAATAGAAACAGGTACATGGTGAAATACGCAAACACACAAAACTAATAATGGTCATGCATATCAGCAAAACTATTTTCAACCTTATTCACGTCCACATTAAAATTGCCACACAAAATTAAATTACAATGATGTGGACCGATAAAATTAATGACAGCTGAAAGCTGTTACTTAGAAATCCTAAAATTTTAACTTGGGGCTCTGCAACCATAGATCACCGCATATTTGAAATGACCACACTTTAATTTTATCGCAAAACGTCGATACATCTATAAAAACGTCATTTCTCTAGATGTTATGTTATTTATTGCAGGGACTCCCTGTTCCTGCAATAAATAAGCACTCCGCCGTGTTTTCGAATCGAACGACAAAAACACGACACTGAAACGTAACCCGACAGATACATACCGTCCATCGCGTCCGAAACTGCCCAATGCTCCGACATACACAGCACCTTTCGTTTACCGTCACCCACCAAAATCTCAAGCCGATTAAGTTTATTAAAAATTGATTGTACATTTATGTGTATTATAGTGCAACTGTCGATAAACTTTCATTTAAAACTTCGTCGTCCATATCCGCGTTTAATATGTTAGCGCAATTATTCTCCTGTATTTGCAGACCTGTCTCGTTCTCCGTTTGTTGGGTTTTTGTCAATAATGCTTCCAGTGTTTACGGTACTGTTGATAGTTGGATCTGCAATCATTAATTTTGATACTCTGTTGAGCAGGCACGTCCTTCCTTTACGTGTCATATGTAAGCTATGCCTAGTAAAGTGGCTATCAAGAAGGATGCGGTTAATATTAATAACAGTTACACTGCTCCAGCGTAAATTTCTTCAGAATTTAGTCGATTTCCCTGCTACGCATGATTCGATCCCCCAATTATTATCACGTAGTTCTCTTTGGAATAAGTTAAAGTTAGTGCTGTTAGATCCGTTACAACTAATTCCAGTGTAGCTTTTGGCGCAAAGATTGTGACGATCTCATGATCATCACAGCCCACCCTCTTTCACAGTGCTGCAGCGACACTGCAGCCGTGACTGTCACCCAGAACTAAGCATCGGCGACCGGGCAGAGAGCCGCCCCGAACCGCAGGCAAAATGTGTGAATCAGAGCAACCTCTCGTCCCAGGCAAAACGCCACAATCCACAACTGTCAACTCCTCACGGACTGCGGGCTGGAAACACAAACCCCCTCCATGGAAACAGGGCCAGCGCTAATGAAGCCACCAAAAGTCCGTGCAGCGGTATTGGTAGCAATGTCTTTAGGTGTTTGGGTACGTGGCTTTTATTGTTCTTTTCCGGATCGCAGCTACGAGATTCTCTACAGTCTCTCGCAGATCTACGGTGGTCAAGCGCTTTAGGGACATCAGCTCTGTCATGGGTATCAGGTCCTCTTTAAGTTTCGTATTTTCCTTCATTAATGTATCTAGTTCAAACACAGTTGTTGCTAATGCTCAACCAAAGGTGTGCTATGTACCTATAAAGTCTAGCTGGGTTTGAATCTTTCCGAAGTGAAATCCTGTTACAGAGCTGGTATTGACTAACTGGTGCTACGTTTTGTTTTGTAATATTATTGCGATATAATTATAGGTTTAAGGTGTGAGATTGTTTAACAGAAATTCTACAATATGGTCAGTCCGTTTTTAATGTTTTGCTATGTTGTTTATTTAGTTTTCTTGTCCCTTGAATATGCGAAACTTAAGCCACAATGAAATTTGATTTACGTTAAACAGGTTAGCCCTAACCTGGCTTCGGATCCACCTTAACCTTGCTTGAATTCACGGAATTTATTTAAAAGTGTTTGGAAAGCGGAAAAGTGGCTGCGAGTGTCATGTTGGACCTTGAGAAAGCATTTGATTGTGTCAGCATTGACCTTTTGGAGAGAAAAATTGAAAGATATGGTGTCCTACCTCACCGAGCGAACACATAGCTGTAGACTGAAGAGTGCGGATGGGAAAACGTTCTTGTCGGATATGCTTACAATAAACGTTGGAGTGTCCCAGGGTAGTATCTTTGGACCTCCTTTGTTCCTAGTTTATGTAAATGAAATTTCTTTGCTGCAGGTTTCAACTAAGATAATTTGTTATGCTGATGATACGACAATTTTAAACTAGTCGAAAGAAGTGAGGACCTTGTAAATACCACAACGGAGCATATTGTTGATGTTGGAAATTGGTTCTCATCAAACTGTTTGAGTTTGAATACTAACAAGACCAAGTTTGCACTATTTTCCAATGTTCCAAACCCTACTACACATATGGAGTATAATGAAGTGCAGATTAATAAAACAAATTCATCTTCTCTACTGGGCTTACCTATTGACGACAACTTATCGTAAAAACCGCATATCGACCAACTATGCGCTAAAGTATATAAAAACATATTCGGTCTTCGGCTATTGGCAAAGAGTACAAACAAGTCTATGTCAAAAAAAATGTTCACAGTCACTTGCGTTAAGCAATAATTTTTGGGGTTCCGATTCTTATGCAGAGCGAGCATTCATTGCCCAGAAGCGAGCCCTCCGGACATTACGCGGATTCGATTTCTCCGATTCATGTCGCGGACTGTTTAGGGATGAAGGGATACTAACGGTTCCAGCGGCATACGAATGCATTTCGTTTTTAATTAAGCACCAGGAGTATTTTGAGGCGCATAGGAGAGTTAGTTGAGAGAGTTGTTTATAATTGCAGACATGGGAGCGATAATAGACTGCCCTCACCTAGATTAACTAAATATGCATTAAGCTGTGGAACACACTGCCCTCTACAATTAAGCAACTTAGTACGCCGCGTGCAGTGCGTAGGACTCTGTTTCCCTATCTCTGCGTGCTTGAGCCCTATTCGGTTAAAGATATTTTTAAATGTTAATTAAGTATATTTGTTGTCGATCTTGTATAACTTAGATTAGAGCTTGTATTGCATACTTCTTTATTTGGTTTTGAGGCTATTTTTGTTTCTATAACTCTCTGTTATGTTTTTTACAAATATTAATAAAGACTGATTTGATTTGATTTTATTTGATGAACTAGTTTGGCCTAGGACTAACACTTTAACACGTCCTAGTTATGGAAAGAGGATGAAATTACTATAGCTGTTATGCATTGTACATATGTTATGTATTTTCGGTACTACTTTTCTGTATTTTTAAATGTGTGCAGATATGGCATTACTACGCGCGTAGGAATATACCGGGGGTGACTTGCAAAATGCGCCTATTTAAGTCAGTCTCAAGCAGTGTTGCCAACTACACGATAATTATCGTGTTTCTACGATAATTGAAAGCCAGACACGATCTACTATCCGATACCTTGAAAACACGATAATTTCCTCATAGCCTTTCAAAAAGTCAGTGGTACACACCACTCCTTGGTAGTTGTAGAAGCAGCGATGCACAGAACGTGTCAGCCTCCATTCGTGTTCTGTGGCCACAATTGTGCGAAAGGCTAAAAAAATGCGAGGAGCTCTGGGGTAGATTTGATAGCATTCAAACTAAACTTGAGATAATCGATGAAACTCAATGCGAACAGCGAAACTCTTTTGAAAGTGATTATTTTAACATTGTTGCAAGACGAGGGTTTATTAATAGTAAAAAGCGCTACTGATTCAGGCGACGAGACAAGCTCGCACTCTGTGACGTCACACATGTCATCCGAAACAAATGTAAGTTACAATCATCTAAAGGCTATTTTTGAACTTCAGTCAATACCAAAGGAATCATTACAGTCACTGCGAAAACTACTTGTTGATTTCCAAAAGCACATAAAAGCACTAAAATCTTTAGCCCAGTCTACCGATCAGTGAGACACTATGCTTATTTATTTAATTGCATCTAAATTAGATTTTGTAACTAAAAGAGAATGGGAAAAGGCAAATATGAAAGATACTTTACCAAAAATCCAGGAGTTAAATACATTCTTAACAAAACGTTGGCACTTGTTAGAGACTCTGCAGGTTGAGAAAACACCCAATAAATTACATCATAAGACAAATTATAGAGGCCCGTCAGGTACACGTTCATTTTTACCTACAATTAAATGCTATTTTTGCAAAGAAGCACATGCCATTTATAATTAAGACAAGTTTTTAAAATTAAATATGTACAAAGATTCGGCTAAATGCAGCAAAAAATTAACATTTGTCTAAACTGTCTGAGATCCGGCCATTCAAAATCGGATGGTTCATCCGGTGGCTGCAGGCACTGCAAAGGAAAGCACAACAGCTTACTTCATTTTACTGATAATGCTACAGCAAAACAAGATACGAAGAAAAGTACTCATCAAGAAAGTCAAATTCAAAGTATCCACTCGACAAATTTTACTCAAACATTACTGTCAACAGCATTAGTAACTGTTTTAGATAAGTATGGAGAACCTCATGAATGCAAGGTATTATTAGATTCAGCTTCACAGGCTAATTTCATGACGACCAAATTAAGCAAAATATTAAATCTACCAAAACGGCGAATTGACATGCCAATCAGCGGAATTGGTCGATCCATTACAAATATATCGTTTGTCACAAATGCCACAATCAAATCAACATTCAACAATTTTAAACTAAATACCACATTTATTATAATCAACGGAATAACAGGACATTTACCTACTTCAAAAATAAATATTAGTGAAATAAAAATGCCTGACAACATAATACTTGCTGATTCGATATTCAATATACCAGGTGATGTAGACATATTAATAGGAGCGTCAGTATTCTGGGATTTCTTTGTGTAGGTCAAATAAGGGTAAACAATAACCAACCAATCCTGCAGAAAACAAAATTAGGATGGGTCATCGCTGGAGACATTCCAACAGTTCCACAGGAAAGACACGCAAACGCTTCAGCAATGTGCAATGTACCCGCAATTAATATTCAAGATCAAATGGAAAAATTCTGGTCGATCGAAGAATGTGACGAGAGGGTAGTAAAATGGACAAAAGAAGAACAGGATTGTAAAGAAGTATTTAAAGCTACGACAGTTCGACACAATGATGGACATTTTATGGTAACACTGCCAACACGACACAGCACTGATGATATTGGTGACTCATATCAGGCAGCAGCTCATCGTTTCCACTTGTTGGAAAAACGGTTATCAAAAAAAAGAGGAATTCAGACAGCAATACTCAGATTTCATGAACGAATATGAGACGATGGGACACATGGCAAAGGTAGAAAATGCTTCAGGAATTGATCAAATAGGTAAGGTACACTATTATTTACCTCATCACGGCGTGCTTAAACAGGACAGCTTGACGACAAAATTGCGAGTGGTCTTCGACGCCAGCGCGAAATGTAGTACTGGACTGGCTTATCACTAAACGACAAGCTTAAGGTGGCACCAACCATACAAGAAGAGTTGTTTACAATTCTAGTGCGTTTTCGGAGCCATAATTTTGTTTTAGCAGCTGACATTGCCAAAATGTACCGGATGGTATGGGTTCAAGAAGAGCAACGGGATTTACAGCGAATATTGTGGAGGAAAAACGATCAAGAGCCCTTGCAAGAATATCGCTTGAACACCGTAACGTATGGAAGAGCGTCGGCTTCTTATCTGGCGATAAGATGTCTTCAACAGGCTGGATTGGAATGCCAGAAAGAGTACCCAGAAGCATGCAACATAATAGCAAAGGATTTTTACGTAGATGGCAGCTCGAAAGCTGAAACGTGACTTAATGCAGGTTCTTGATCAATACGGATTTGATCTACAAAAATGGATGGCAAACAGCAAGGAAATTTTTGAAGCAAATCCATCGGACGAGACAATAACTCACTTCATCATGGTAGGCAAAACGACAAAGAGTTTGGGACTTTATTGGAGCCCAAAGACGGATTCTTTGAATTATATTTATAAAGGAGCAATCATGCAATAAATCAGTCACCAAACGAAACATTTTATCCACAGTCTGTCAACAATTTGATCCACTGGGTTTAGTCGGACCTTGTATAGTGAAGACAAAACTCGTTATACAACGACTGTGGCAATTAGGCATAGGATGGGATGAAGCAGTTCCACTCGACGTTCATTCTACTTGGACACATTTTTATAGGCACATACAGGACAAAATTATACAACGAAATTAGCAATCCAAGACATGCATTTTGTGGCGTTCTATTGATCAGTCAGCTAACTGAACGAGTCATCAAGGCATTAGAACACAAGGTGGATGAAAAATTCTACTACAAAGACTGTACGATAATTTTAGCTTGGTTAAATTCCGAGGCAAGCCAGCTTAAGACTTTTGTTTCGAATAGAGTTGCAGAAATACAACGATTGACAAAACTCACTAACTGGAGACATATAAGTTGCAAAGACAACCCAGCTGATATTCTAGCAAGAGGAGCTGATCCTGACCAACTAATGGAGGCACACTTATGGTGTTGTGGACCTAATTGGCTAACCCAGAATGAAGGTCTGTGGCCGAAGCAAATTTTCCAAGAAACCATTGAGAGCATGGAGTTACCTGAAGCGAAAATTATATAAACATTGCACACAACTATCAATCAATGCATATTCGAACGATACTCTTCGTTGGCAGTACTACAAAGGGTAACGGCTTATTGTTTACGGTTTAAACAAAATTCATTATCACCAAAGGCATCACGAATCACTGGACTTTTAACAGTCAACGAATTAGATGTAGCAATAATGAGATTGATCAAGATAGCACAATCTAATGAATTTCCCAAAGAAAACGATCATTGAAGCATAACAACACAGTAAACTTCTTTCACTAAATCCATTCATGGATAAAGAAGGCTTGCTTAGAGTAGACGGACGCTTAAACAAATCAAACTTATCATACATCAACTTATATTACCCAAGAAACGTAAATTGACTAAACTTATAGTACAGCACGAACATCGAAAACACTTGCCTGCTGGGCCACAAGCTCTGTTATTTTTAATCCGTTTAAAATTTTGGTTAATATCTGGTCGTAGTATCATAAGAGATGTATTTAGAAAGTGTGTTGTTTGTTTTCGTACTAGACCACTTTGTTACAGGCATGTAATGGGTGACTTGCCTAGTCATCGACTTGTACACACAAGGACAAGACCGTTCAATATCTGTGGTGTAGATTTTGCTGGACCATTTGATATCAAAGCAACTAAACTGAGAAACAGAAAAATTCTTAAAGCTTATATGTGCATGTTTGTTTGTTTCGTCACGAAGGCGGTGCATATTGAGCTTGTTTCGGACTTGAGTACAGATTCCTTTCTTAATTGTTTCAGGCATTTCATTGCTAGACGAGGTAAATGTTCGGATATTTATAGCGATAATGGGACAAATTTCGTTGGGGCAAAGAATAAAATCGTTGAACTTTACAAGTTTTTAAAAGAGTATTTATAACACGATTGCATAGAGTGGCATTTTATTCCTCCGGGCTCCCCCCATTTTGTTGGCTTGTGGGAATCCAACATCAAATCCGCAAAAACGCATTTAAAAAGAGTTATGGGGAACAATATTTTTACTTTTGAGGAGTTATATACAATTATGACACAGGTAGAATCGATCCTCAACTCGACTCCTTTAACTGATGATCCTAACAACCTCAACGTCCTTACACCTGGTACTTTTTAATTGGAGACTCCCTCGCTGCTCCACCCCAACGTGACAATTGGCAAGAAACCTCCAATAGGCTGACACGATATCAGCACATGACTTAAATTCTCCAGGATTTTTGGCGGCGTTGGTCACTCGAATATCTAGCAACCCTACAGCAACGAGGAAAATGAAAGGTAGGGTCTTAAGAAGCACCGCAAGCAGGGACAATGGTCCTACTCAAGGACAACCAACTCACACCATTGAAGTGGCAATTAGGTCGTGTAGAAGAAGTGTTTACCGGTAGTGATGGTGTCGTGCGCGTCGCGAATATTAAAACCAATAAAGGTACATTTAAAAGGACAATTACTAAACTTTGCCCATTACCAATAGACTATTACTAACCTAGACATTCGTTTTAAGTTTTGTTATTTTATGTGTTTTTATTTGTTTTTTATTTTATTTTTCTCTTCTGTTGAAATCGGCGATTTCAAGGCCGCCGACGTAGTATGTTATGTATGTTATGTATTGTATGTTATGTATTTTCCGTACTAATTTTCTGTATTTTTAAATGTGTGCTAAGATATGGCATTACTACGCGCGCAGGAATACCGGCGGGACTTGCAAAACGCGCCGATTTAAGTCAGTCTCAAGTCTCAATCAATATAGTCGCAATGTAACACCGAAGAGCGTCACATCGTTGTAATTTGTACACAAGTTTCTAGTGAATAAAGAAGAGTTCAACCATACATGGTATTTTATTCCAACAAGCAAATGCGAACACTAATAAGCGCATCAGCGTAACCAATAGCAATGTGCAGTATGGTGTTCTCTGTAAATATTTTCTTAATAGATTGATTAGAAAATCATGTACGACGGCAAATAAAGTGGCCGTGCATGATTGTCGTTTAAAGTTGAAGTGGTAGTTCAAATTGAGGAAACTGTAACGTAACCTACATGCCAGACAATTTCCCGGAAGAATTTAAAGACTCATGGTTCTTATACTAATTCACCGTGTCCACGAACCATGTGCTTGAAAGTTATCAGTAAGCCGTAAAAGCATCAGGCATGTTGAAGATTCCGGATGTTCTGCTGGTTGTTTTTAACGGCGGAATGATACTATATTGTTTCAGTCAAGTGAGAAAATAATAATTCTATTTACAAAACGAGGGAATGTTTCTATTGTGTGTCATGGTTAATTGTAGTGTTTGTGAAAAGAGACATTATGTACCAACCTCCATTGACAACATCACAAGGCAGACGCACATTGTCTCCTACTTTAGCAATAAAATCTTGAGGATTTGTTTTGATGACTGGTGTCACGTTCAATATGTCACCATCATCGTCATCGTCCAGATTGTCATCCTCGTCAAGTTGGGGTCCAGTCGCATTAATGGTGTCGTCCCCATAGTCCTCGTAGCTATCATCTTGCGTTGATGTTTTGGCACAAGCTGTAACGAAAATATAAGCCATCAAGTATTTGTCAAATTTACTACTACTATACTCATTAGTCAGTAGTTTTATCAAAAATATATAATAATAAATATACATATACATAGTATCCAACTACACTACGATATTTATTTGCAGAGCTTATTAGTAGGGCTAAAGTCTAAACTGAATGAGTGTCAACTTCTTGAGTTCTTGAGACATGTGATCTACCCAATAACAGAATTAATTATTAGTCCAGTAAATCGTTTCCGAGAGTGCCTGTTCCAGGAAAAAAATACATAAGGGGTTTTCTCTCATTCTATATGTTGTTTGGGTGTTGAACCGCATTTCAACTTTGCTACTTCCCACGGATGCAGCTACACAACGAAAATCGCGAAAAAAACTAAACATTTTTGCCCTTTTTCAGTTTTTTGCGAAAAAGTGATGAAACATGCATGCACTTTTCGAAGTAGGCGATCCGATACAAAATAAAGTACATTAAGTTCTGTAATGGTGCCCCTGAAATGCATTTTTGGTTGCACTGTTTGACCGCTAGAGCGGGCTGAAAAAATGCCATAAACGTCCTACTTTGTGTAAAACCCAGTTTTCGAGTTCGTTGAAAAGGCAAGGATTATGCTAAAACTATAATAATTTCCCTATAAATGGCACATCTTAATCAATTATTTTGGCCAAACCGTGTAGCCGCGGGAACTGGTTGATGTTTTATGTCATATTAAGCTAAGCAAAGCCGCTAAGTTAAGAGCCCGAATGTTTACGTTTATGTTTTTTTTTACAAAAAAATACTTAATACATTAAGTATCAATTTAAAAGGGCAAATATATAGTTCTAAATAAATAGTACTAATATCTACTGAATTTTTGATGACGGGCTATTTCGCGTAATGTGACATACAATTTCAATCACATCCGTACCAACATACTACAATAAAACTACACTCCTCGCTAAACTTTATTTGCAATTTTCTCAATTTATCGTTTTTAGAATTATATATAATGACGGGTTGATATTTCTTATCAACAAACAATCAAATTGGTGATCTTACTTTATTTGAAATTTGCATTTTGTACTTTGCCGCACTAGAGCGGCAACGTTCCATAGCGGTTCTCCAACCTCTGATGAAATCAGCTGTCTTCAAGTGTGACAGCACAAAAAAATATTTGTCAAAATCCTGGCTACTATGTAGTTTCATCGTTTTTCTACGTACAAAGTTTTAAAAAATGGATTAAACATTAATGAGTAATCACAATTCTGGTAGGGACGGTATATACACGTGTGCAGAACATGCCATAAAATTTTCAGCTTGATAGGTGCAACACCTGCGTTTTCAGAATGTCGGCCACGTCGAAAAACGCAATTTTGAGAAAAATGCGATTTACTTTTTTTTCCGGTAAATATGTTGTATCATGAGTATTTTTTTTGTTGAGGAAATAGGTTCTTACCCTCATTCAGCAATGTCTCCTATATATATTAACCCTTCAGCTTCCTCGTAACTTGTTTTCATTCTGGCATTACTAATGGCTACCTTATAGAGCTAGAAGAGCTGGTGAACGATTTATCCCCCCGATTTTATACAGCGTCACATTCTTTTAGAAACACACCCTATGTTTGTGCAAACTACAGGCCAACAACCTGGCAGGGTTCGTCGCGTGTCATTGAACCCCCTACAAGCCACCCATAACGTGTACGTTCGCGGTTTTTCGCCTTTAGCCGCAAAACGGTCACGATGTCGAAATTTTAAGCTCGTGTGTAAAATAATCCTTATAAAATTCTGCACAAAAAAAGGTGTTTAATTTTTTTTTTATAATACTAGCGCTTCTCACACTGCAAGCGCCCCAAGATGGGAGTATACTATTATACTTTTAATAAAGCGCTAACATGATCTGTCTGTCTGTTCAAGTTCCCTAGCGAAGAGAGTTGACCGCAGTCCCGAGGCCCCTAGACCGCATGACTCCCTATCGTGTGTCGTTTCATACCACGTTTTCCCTCCCCTCTAACCTTTTCCTTACCCTTCCCTCTTCTCTCTAGCAAAGAGGGAGAGCAGCGCGGGACTCCCATGCGGTACAACTTCCAATCGTGTGCGGACTCATACCCCGCTGGGGAGAACCCTATACCGTATAACTCCCCATCCTGGGCGGACGCATACCTCTTTGTGCCTAACTTTACACGGATTAATTTTATACAGAATCTAAAATTTCTATCTCATGTCCGTATTGCTGTAAAATGCAAGAAACCGCAAACGTGCACGTTAGGGATGACATTTAGGGGGTTTATGACCGGCGCAACCTTGTCAGGTTGTTGGTTACATATGTAGTTTCAACAGATATAAGGTGCGTTTGTGAAAAAATTAAAGCGGTATAAAATCGGGTGATATAGAAGCTACCCTACTACGCCGATTGATCTTGCTTCCGCGCCGGATGTTCTTCTATGCGTACTGAAATTCCCATGGATGCGCATGCAAAATGCCACCTTGTTCGGCTCGAATTATACAAAGAGGGTACAAATAAACCGGTGTATGCTTGATACCGTTGTCAAGTTAGCCCCCACTTTTGAATTTTAAGTAATTTTTTATGCAAATCGTTTGGGAATCGTTAGGGAGGTTTGGGGTACACTTTTTTCGTTTGGGAGTACATGGTATTTGAGAAAATGAAAATTATTTTTTGTACCGTCAAGTAGTAAAGAATGTTGGTAACAGCAGGCTGTTCCAACACTACCGTTGCGACATATATCTCTATCTCATCCGACGTAGTGCAGTGTGTCCAGTGTGTCCGATGTAGTATGTCCAGTGGACCACATGTATAAGGTTATCAATGGGCTGTCAGTGGTTTGGCGTTAATGCGCTGCCACACGTATAAGGTTAACTATGGGC